>NW_019014625.1:499418-512791 GCF_000150535.2 Carica papaya | reverse complement strand
TCGGCCGTTTGGCCGATGATTTGGCTCTGATTTGGCCATAGGCGGATTCAGCATCGAAAAACGAGCCAGGAGGAGAAAATTTACCTGATTGGCAGTCGGAAACTTCTCTGGTGCGGCGGCGGGTGGCGGTGGCCAGCTCCTCCGACATCTAGTTCTTCTCCGGCGAGGCACTGGCGGCTAGGGTTTTGTGGTCAGGTATGGGTGGGGTTATTTATACCTTTTGCCTTTTAATCTCAACCGTCCATCAAGATTAAATCTGGACCGTCCGATCGCGACTTAATTGGGATTAAATCTGTGCCGTCCATCGCGATGCAATCTGGACCGTCCGTGCCTGATTGAATCAAGGCCGTCTGTGCCTGATTAAATCAAGGTCTTCCGTACGCGTGAATCTGGACTGTCCGTGCGCACGTTTGATCTGGGCCGTCCGTGCGCGCGGGAACGGATCTGGGCCGTCCGATCGCATGCACGCGGATCGTCCACATGGCCCGTCCCGTGTCAGCATTTCCTTGCCACGCGGCGTGTCCTGGTTGGCCGGGGCTGCTGATGTAGCACAACTTTTCTAAATTGCGTTTTGACCCCCAGTTTCCGATTTTCTTTTCAAAAACACCCCCAGAATCCAAATTTTCACCCCTTTTTCCCAAAATCAATTTCAATTAAATCCAAATAATATTTTTACACAATTTTATCATTATTATTATTTTTATTTTCATTAAATTAAATTAAATTAAATTAAGTTAAATAAAATAAAATCCAAAAAATTCAAATACAAAAAAAAGAAAAATAAATAAAAATAAAAATAAAAATAAAAATAATATATAAAAAAAAATATTTTGGGTGTTACAACTCTCCCCCCTTAAGGAAATTTGGTCACCCAAATTTGTCTCTCACTCTTGGTCGAACAAATGGGGATACTGGGCTTTAAAATCCAATTCTAGCTCCCAGGTAGCCTCCCTGGGCGTGTGGTTCTGCCACATGACCTTTACAAATTATATTTCCCGGTTGCGGAGTATCCTGCTCTTTCGGTCCGTGATACCGACTGGTACTTCTTCATAAGACAAGTCATCTTAGAGTGGAAGCAGTTCATGAGCCAAGACATGAGAAGGGTCCGGGTTGTACTTACGTAACATGGATACGTGGAACACGTTGTGGACTCTGGAGAGCTTTGGAGGCAGTGCTAGTCTGTAGACAGCAATACCAATCCTGTCTAAGATTTCAAAAGGTTCGATAAATCAGGGGTTTAATTTTCCCCTCCTGCCGAACCTACTAATTCCCTTGAAATGAGTGACCTTAAGAAACACCCGGTCACCTTTCTCAAACGCTAGGTCTCTCCTCCGAGTATCTGCATAACTCTTCTACCTACTCTGAGCTGTCTGAATGTTCTTTCTGATTTTAACTATTTTGGACGTGGTCTACTCTACCAACTCCGGGCCGAACAATCTTTTATCGCCCACTTCCTCCCAACAAATCGATGACCTACACGGGCGCCCATATAACGCCTCATATGGAGCCATGCCGATGCTTGCTTGGTAGCTGTTGTTGTAGGCAAACTCTATCAGGGGTAGATGGTCATCCCAATGGCCCCCGGAGTCAAGGACACAAGCTCGGAGCATATCCTCAAGCGTACGAATTGTCCTCTCTGATTGTCTATCAGTCTGGGCATGAAAGGCAGTACTAAGAGACAGCTTTGTTCCCATAACTTGCTGAAAGCTACTCCAAAACCGAGAAGTGAACCTAGGATCCCCGTCGAATACTACTGTCACTGGAACTCCATGCAATCTGACTATTTCCCGGATATACATCCTTACCAACTTGTCCAAAGAATCGGTCATCCTGATGGCTAGGAAGTGGGAAGACTTGGTAAGTCGGTCAACAATTACCCATATGGCATCATGTCCTGAACGTGCCTTGGGTAGCCCCGATACGAAGTCCATGGTGATATGTTCCCACTTCCACTCCGGGATCGGTAAGGGCTGAAGTAACCCACCTGGGCACTGATGCTCTGCCTTGACCTGCTGACATACCAAGCATTTAGATACAAAGTTGGCTATGTCTCTCTTCATCCCATTCCACCAAAACCGGGGTCGCATGCTTTGGTACATTTTGGTGCTTCCTGGATGCATGGCAAACTTCGAGCTATGGGACTCCGTCATGATGTCTCTTTTTAACTCACTGTCATCTGGAACACACACTCGGTCTTAGAAACAAAGTAATTCATCGGCAGAGATTCGGAATTCTGAGCTCACTCCCTGTTCTGTATCCTTCTTGCGGGCTAACAGGGCGGGGTCGACTGACTGGGCTTCCCTTATTCTCTGGATTAACTCGGGCTGGACTGTCAGGCGGCCCAAACATGTGACTCTCTTCAGATCCTGAAGTCAAACCTGTTGCGTGGCCCCAATTGGCCTACATTCTGAAACCATCAAATGGGCTAAGATACTTGCACTTTTCCTGCTGAGAGCATCTGCTACCACATTACCCTTACCCGGATGGTATAAGATATCACAATCATAGTCCTTAAGAAGTTCCATCCACCTTCTCTGACGTATGTTGAGATCCTTCTGAGTGAATATGTGTTTCAAACTCTTATGATCGGTATAGATCTGAAAGGTCTCTCCGTACAAATAATGGTGCCAGATTTTCAAGGCGTGTATGATTGCGGCAAGCTCCAAGTCATGGGTGGGATAGTTCTTCTCATGATTCTTTAACTGTCTGGACCCATATGCTATAACTTTTCCATGCTGCATCAGGACACAACCCAGGCCCAGATAGGAGGCATCACTATAAACTGTATTGCCTCCCAATCCACTCGGTAAAGCCAGCACGGGTGCAGTAGTCAGCCGCTTCTTTAATTCTGAAAAACTTTTTTCGCAATCCTCATTCCACTCAAACTTGGCATTCTTCTTTGTGAGTCGGGTTAGAGGAGCTGCTAGACTGGAGAATACTTCAACGAACCTGCGGTAATAACCTGCCATTCCCAGGAAGTTACGGATTTCCTTAACTGAGGTCAGCTTCTCCGAGCCAAGTACCGCTTCAACCTTTTCGGTATTCACTGATACCCCTTCCTTCGATATGATGTGTCCTAGGAAGGCGGTCTGCTCAAGCCAGAATCCACACTCAACTTCGCATATAACCTCTTGTTTCTAAGGACCTGCAAAACTTGGGCAAGATGGTGAGCATGTTCTTCTCTGCTTTTTGAGTAGACTAAGATATCATCGATGAACACGATGACAAATTGATCCAAGAACTCTCTGAAGACCCTGTTCATCAGATCCATAAAGATTGTCGGGGCATTGGTTAGCCCAAATGGCATGACTAGGAACTCATAGTGTCCGTACCTGGTTCGGAAGGCTCTCTTAGAGATGTCTTCTGTTCTTATCTTCACCTGATGGTAACTTGATCGTAGGTCTATTTTAGAGAAGACCTGTGCACCCTGCAGCTGATCAAAGAGGTCATCAATCCGGGGAAGGGGATACTTGTTCTTGATCGTGACTTTGTTCAATCCTCTGTAATCAATGCACAGTCTCAACGTTCCATCTCCCTTCCTTGCAAAAGTGACTCCGGCACCCCAAAGGGACACACTGTGTCTAATAAACCCACTGTTTTGCAATTCAGTGATCTGTTTCCTCAGCTCTTCCATCTCAATGCGGCTCATGCGGTAAGGAGCAACCGAAATGGGCTGGGTACCTAGTTGTAGGTCTATAGTGAACTCGACTTCTCTGTCCACTGACAGACCGGGTAGTTCGTCCGGAAACACATCTGGGAAGTCCCAGACTACCGGAATCTCTTGAATATAAATTTCCTTCTTGGGCTTGCCTCATAAGAGAAAACAGCAAGATTAAGACACTAGAAGTTAAGAAAACTTGCCATCAAAGAATAAGTACTGAATAATTTTATTAATTTGTAAATGGCTCCTCGTTAGGAGGATTAAATACAACTTTCTTGTTAAAGCAATCTATGGTGGCGTGATACGCCGCTAGCCAATCCATTCTTAAGATTACATCAAAATCACTCGTGTCTAACCCTATCAGGTCTACACTCAGTTTCCTATTTACTATCTCCACGGCACAAGCCCTGTAGATAACTTCCCCTAGTAGTGTTTCACCTCCGGCAGTAGACACAAATAACAATGAATCAAGTTTATTAGGTGATACATTAATTTTGGAAGCAAAAACATGTGAAACAAAGGAATGCGATGCACCAGTGTCAAATAAAACATGAGCAATATGGTCACAGATAGTATACATACCCTGTACCACATCCGGGTCGGCGTCAGCATCCTGCTGGGTAAGGTTGTAAGCTCTGCCTTGGATAGGAGGCATTCCTTGATTCTGGTTCCTCGGGTATTCTCTTGCATAATGCTGGACACTGCCACATATGCGACAAGTGTTGTTGAGGTGGTAGCAGGGTCGGTCCCCGTGATCTCTGCCGCAGTGCTGACAAATCTTCCCACGTGCTGCCCCTGGAGCCTAAGGAGGGGCCTGGATGGCTGGTCTGGGCCTCTTACTTGGTTGGGCAGGCGCAGTAGGTGCTGGCCTGTGGAACGGAGCTGAGGGTCGGGAACTCCCTCCTGCATGAGGACGGGTGTTGAAGCTCCTTTCCACGATCTGTGTCTTTGCTAGAACTGCTGAATATGTCTTGAGCTCTAGTACTAACAAGTGTTGCCTGATCTCCAGATGGAGATCCCACTGGAATCTCCTGGCCTTTCGGCCCTCATCCATCAATGTCTCCGGGGAGTATCAGCCCAGCTCTAGGAACTTACGAGCATATTCTGATACTGTCATGTTTTCCTGGACCAGTTGAACAAATTCTATTTCCTTTAGGTGTCGGATGTGCTCAGGGAGATATTCGGCATGGAAGGCCGCTAAGAACTGCTCCTAAGTGACTGGTGTAGGCAGGGTGGTTTGCTTGAGCTCCCACCAACGTCCTGCTTCCCCTACCAGCATGTAGGAAGCAAGGGCGGCTTTCTGTTCAGGAACTACTCCCAAGGTCCTGAAAGCTCTCTCAGTCTCCACCAGCCAGTACTAGGCCTCTTCAAAGGAGGATCCCCCTGCAAAGGTGGAGGAGTTCAATCTCTTGTACCTCTCTATGTAGCCCGGGTCGATCAAGGAAGGAGCGAGGTCCCGTGGAAGAGGGACTGGACCCGGCTGGGGATAGACTGGGGGTCCTGTGGTGGCACCTGCTGATATGATGGGGGCACTGGGCTGTACTGTGGCGGTGCCGGGTAGTACCGTGGCTGGGGCACCGGGTTGTACTGCAACAGTGGTGCCGGGTGGTACTGTGGAGGGGCAGGCTCGTGCCGGGGTGGCTCGGGATCAGCCTGCTGTAGCGGAGGCTCAGAGAGCTTTCAGGACCTTGGGAGTAGTTCCTGAGCAGAGAGCCGCCCTTGCTTCCTACATGCTAGTAGGGGAAGCAGGACGTTGGTGGGAGCTCAAGCAGACCACCCTGCCTACACCAGTCACTTGGGAGCAGTTCTTAGCGACCTTCCATGCCGAGTATCTCCCTGAGCACATTCGACACCTAAAGGAAATGGAGTTTGTTCAACTGGTCCAGGGAAACATGACAGTATCAGAATATGCTCGTAAGTTCCTAGAGTTGGGCCGATACTCTCCGGAGACATTGATAGATGAGGGCCGAAAGGCCAGGAGATTCCAGTGGGGTCTCCGCCCGGAGATCAGGCAACACTTGTTAATACTGGAGCTCAAGATATATTCAACAGTCCTAACAAAGGCACATATCGTGGAAAGGAGCTTCAACACCCGTCCTCAGCCAGGAGGGAGTTCCCGACCCTCAGCTCCGTTCTGCAGGCCAGCACCTATTGCGCCTGCCCAACCAAATAAGAGGCCCAGACCAGCCATCCAGGCCCCTCCTCAGGCGTCTGGTTCTTCTTCTCCGGCGAGGCACTGGCAGCTAGGGTTTTGTGGTCAGGTGTGGGTGGGGTTATTTATAACCTTTGCCTTTTAATCTCAACCGTCCATCAAGATTAAATCTGGACCGTCCGATCGCGACTTAATTGGGATTAAATCTGGGCCGTCCATCACGATGCAATCTGGGCCGTCCGTACCTGATTGAATCTGAGTCGTCCGTACACGTGAAGCTGGGCCGTCCGTGCGCATGTTTGATCTGGGCCGTTCGTGCGCGCGGGAACGGATCTGGGCCATCCGATCGCGTGCACGCGGATCGCCCACGTGGCCCGTCCCGTGTCAGCGTTTCCTTGCCACGCGGCGTGTCCTGGTTGGCCGGGGCTGCTGACCGGGCTGCTGACGTGGCTACTGATGTGGAACAACTTTTCTAAATTGCGTTTTGACCCCCAGTTTCCGATTTTCTTTTCAAAAACACTCCCAGAATCCAAATTTTCACCCCTTTTTCCCAAAATCAATTTCAATTAAATCCACATAATATTTTTACCCAATTTTATCATTATTATTATTTTTATTTTCATTAAATTAAATTAAATTAAATTAAATTAAATCCAAAAAAATTCAAACACAAAAAAAAGAAAAATAAATAAAAATAAAAATAATATATAAAAAAAAATATTTTGGGTGTTACACATGATGTAGATCATGACATAATCAGCAATAATAATAAACTCCTTGGCCCTTTCTTTCAAAAATAAATAAAAGAAAATAAACTTCTTGGCCCTACACTTCACAACTTAACAAGTCTATAACCTGCATTACTAATTGCAATCTTATATTTAATCTCCCTATGCAAATCAGGAATTTAGTTTGGTGATTGATATGGTTGGCTTAGAATGACAAGAATCATTGGAAATAACTATGAAATAAATAGGTCTATTAGTGCAAAAGCGATAAAGAAAATTTAAAAGGCATGTTTCAGCAGTGGACCAAATAACATAACTGCCATAAGTAAATTTCATGGTAGCAAAAGCCTAAGCCCAAATGTCTTGTATTGGTTTGAAAGTGCATCTAAACAAGTCCTCAAACCACAACCCTAGCTATCTCTTTGAACACAAAACCAGCATTGTTCAAAATACTTAAAAAACAATTAGGAACATATTGACATTATCAGAGAACTAGACTCACTGATCATGACTACCATGCAATTTTCTTTGGAAAGACAAGTACCTCAAGGATGAGAGAAGCTTCCTAGGAAGTAATATCTACATGGATGAAGGTAGTTAACTCAGCTAAAAAGTTCTTTGTTAAAAGGTAAGATACTCTTGTTTAACTCCAGACAATCCATGGTCGGGGAACACAATAAGACTATCTTTTACTAACAACACTTCCATACGCATTTCTGAAGAATCACAAGAACTATCACACAACTTATCCAAATGCTTCACGACAGGAGATTTATCACATAGATCTTGAAAGAACATATGAAGCTAAAGGAACACTTCAAAAATCTGTGACAAGATGATCAACATTCTTACTCTTAGAATGGTTAGAGATCACAGTAATTTTGCCAATTAAATGTTGTATGCCACAGGGCAATGCTCCCAAGAAATGCTTAAAACATTAAAAAAAACTAAATGACATAACCAACAACTTGCAAAATTCGTAATGGGACTTTATGGCAACTCTACATTCAGTATCTAGTCTAACCTTCAAGTTATGACACGATATATGAAGATTTGTGTCATAAACCCAAATTGAGCTGACTACCTTATCAAGTATATCCTTCGAGTAAAAAATTGAAAACCTCTCTTTGATGGCGATCTTATAGATGGCTCTATGGCAAGCATATTCCCATAATCAATTTCCTAAAGGCTAATTTACCAAAGAAAGTACATCTTCTCAAGCATATCCTTTTTCTTCATGCCAATATCTCTAGAAACCTCCTTAATCCATACCTTTAATATACTTTTCCAAGTATCATAGCTTCTTCATTAATCAGAAGCTCTCCTATCCTTTCACCTTAATCTCATTCCACCACTCGAGCATGTTAGTTCTGAATCCATCAAGTTGCAACCATATAATTTTTGTTCCAGGTTTCCTCATTCCTCACACCATTTCTTCCCCCACCCTCCACCCATTGGTTATTTCATGCCTACACCTTAGTTTGGTTCTTTCCATCAAATTATGAAGAGAGGAAGCTGACTCTGACAGCAAAGGAAACAAAAAACGATGGAAGGGAACACTTAAAGTTTTCATAGATGTGTGGGAGAGTAGGGAAAAGGTGCAGAAGAGCACAGAGGATATAGCGGATTTTTTTGCGGAGGAAGGCCATTTGGTTTTATGGGAATATTTATGCAATTGTTATTGGAATTTGTGTTTTGATTTGTTAAATTCGAATAAATGTGGTGGCACTACTGGACTTCAACTTTCTCAAAGATGGCAATATTCCATTATTTGTTGCTTTCTAGAATGAGCTGCACTTAAAACACTATAGTACTTTAAATTAATTAAAGTCAATAACTTATTATTTAACAACTAAGCAATTATGCACTTGGATAAAATACTTCTTACAAAACCTAAACAACTTTTAAATTTTAAAAAAATTAATAAAAACACATGTATATTACAAATATTTGTTAATTTAAATTATTATATCTATATATTGCTAATTTTAAGTGGATATCAAGAAGGTAAATAAGAGAAATTTTCATATACATAGAAAATAACTAAGAATTGATGTGCTTATTTTTAAATTCAAAAAGTCAATTTAAGAATCTAATTCGTACCGTGGTTTTTACGGAACCAAACACAAAGATTGAAGCAGGGTAATTAAAATTGCTTATAAGTTGAAAATAAACAATCCCAAAATGCTTATGATTCTAAACTCTTTAATCTAATAATTTTTGAACTGGAAATCCCTCATAAAAAAAAAAAAAAAAAGATTAAAATCATGAAGACAATTCTGACAAGCATTACATTGTTTATTGGCATAGGTCATCTTGATTAGAAAATAAATAGTTCTAATGGAAAAAAATTTAAATATATATAGCCGGAGCATACAGGGAGTTGCAGCAGCTCATATTTCTGTTTTATATATTAAAGTTTTAAGAGTTAAATATTTCTTAAAGATATATCATCAAAACACTGTAAACAGGAAAGTGATGGTACTATCAAATAATTCTAGAGGGTATTTTTCTATTTTTCAAAAACCGGGGGTTAACATAGGAATTTTTGTAACATAAGGGAAACCTACATATTTTTAAAATGCAGGAGGTATATCTGTAGAGTGGATCAACCTAGAGGGTGGTTTATTTAATTTACCCTAATCTAAAAGAAGAGTTGAACAGGAACAAGGAAACCATCAGTGCATTCGTCCGTGCCATACCAATACCATGTAATCAGATTGAACTACGTTTATGTATATTTACTGATCATAAACCGGCTGAGCTCAGTATAAATGTGAGGGTCAATATTTGAAACAAGTGGTGCACCAAGCATTCGTGGAGAAAAAATAAACACTCATCTTGCATAATGAGCCAAAATCATTCATGAACCTACTGAGAAAAATAAATCTGATGAACAAAAAAAAAAGCATCTCAATATGCTCATCAACAGGATTTTCAACAAATTTTAATCGAATGAGTTAAGGATAGAGCATTTTATCACGGACACTTGATATATGTGATTACAGATTTAAGATAAATAAACTTAAATCGCCACATCGAACCCTAACTAAACAACCATTTAGGGTTTGCAGAAGTTCATACCTATGCGTAAGAACCAGCTCCGGTCAATGGCTACCTTCAAATGCCACTTCCTTTTCGATCTCAATCTCACTGCTCGTCTGATATTTCTCCCCTTCTTGCGATTCTAGACCCTCAGTTCTTTATTCCTCGCATTCGCCTCCTCTTGTTTGCTCTCTCTTCTTTCACTCTGATTTTCGGCTCCTCCTTGCTTCCGAAGAGCGAAATCGTCCTCCAACTCACTCACTGCTTGGATTTGTCTGATCTGTAATGAGTTCCAGTGCCGGCACGCACCACTTCCCAGCTCTCTCGTCTGTATCTGGTAGACGCGTGCCACTAACTCTGCCACTTGTCTTCTATAGCCTCTCCTCTCTTTGGGATTGGGATAATTTAAAGGAAAGTCACTATTCCTCCTGTAAATATTTTTTTAATTAAGATAATTACCTGATATATTTAACGCTAAATATTTATTAATTAATTTTATTTAATTTAAAAAATAAAAATAAAAGTATAAATCAAGTATAGATTACTTTATCATAAATTAACTAAAATAATTATATATGATTATGTCACTTAATAAAATTAATTTAATATTTATTTTATTATTCTTAATATTTTTACTTTTACCTCATTTATTAATAATATTATAAATTCGCACAAAATGTTGCAATAACAATATTACAATTAAGAAATGCTTAGTTCTCTTTAATCTTCCCTTAAAGTCTTAGATCTATTTATTTGATTTCTCTCAAGTTTCATTTTTAACAAGTCAACCTTTTTTCTCTAACTATGTAAGAAATTTAAACTAGAAGTTAATTTGTACAATTTTATTGAATTTAATGCATATTAAGAAAATTATAAAATTAGAGTTACATACCATTCAAAAATTATACATGTATAATGTGATTGAGAGAAATTTTCAATAAAATCATTAATTTTTTAACTCATTTATTCTCCCTATTTAACTATTATGTATAGGTACTTTAAAACTATAGTTAATGTAAGCATACTGTAAAAGAGGATTTGTATTTTTTTAATAGATAAGATAATAGGGTTAAAATATGTTCATACTAATTGAACGTATTGATAATCATTTCTATGTAATTAAAATATAATTATTATATTTTAATTCTCATAAAATATAATAATTATATTTTATTTAAAGTTACTTATTTCATCAAGATACTTTTTTATAATAATTATCTATTATTTAGGCATACTTTTATTGGCTTCAACTATTATAAGTGAATAAGAAAAATAAAATAATAGGTTAGTGATCCATCTACTTAATTATTAAAATTAACAACGTACACTTTTAATCATCTTGTTTAACCTCTTGTGCTTTTTACTTCTAGTTATGGGCATCCTCGAGCCCTCTGCGCACTGTTTCGACCTAAGCTGTAAATGTCCAGAGTCTTAAAGGAAATAAATTTATAATTTAAATGCAGAAACGAATAATACAGTTAGGGTTTACATTCCTTACATAATAATTTAGAATGTCTAATAGGGGTATGAGAATATCCCTTCTAAAAAATAAATGGTAATTAAAGAAAAAAAACGAATAAATAAGCATCATATGATAACCTTCACTGGCACTTGAAGGAAGTTCGGGTGGTGAACTACTCACAACCCTCTTACTGACCGAGATATGAATCTTGGTTTTCTTAATCTGAAATAATTAATGAAAATATGAGTTACACTAACCCAGTAAGAATATCATGCTAATAACATATACGAAAAATCAAATATTGGTAAAAATCAAAAAAACAACTAATAAAATCTTTGCTTTAATTAAATTTATTTAACTTAAGATGTTTGTTTGATACTTACTGTTACGAGTTTTTCAAAAAACAACCTATGAAAACCCATATCCATACCACTTTTGTAACGGCCCCGAAAATTCAAAAGGAAATACATATAATAATCTGAGTGCATAAGCAAAATAAAAGATTAAGGTTAATATCTCTTACACAATAACTTAAAAGTACTAAATAATATCACAGAATAAATTCTATAAAAAAATACGATAAATAAGAAAAAAAAAGGAAACTATAAAGTATCTAGCATTTACTCGCTTTCTTCTTGTGGATCGGACTCGGGAACTAGGTCCTCCTAATCTGAAATTGTTAAATAAGAAATGAGTTACACTAACCCAGTAAGAATATCATACTAATCACCGTCATAGAAGTAAAGGTTGGTAGAAAATCAAAATAACCAATGGAGCAGTAGATTTAAACCAATACATTTATTTAAAATAAAACCATTTACCATTCTTCTTACCATCAGGGAATTTATGTAAACAAATTATAGAAGCAGTAATATCATATAGATCACAATTTCATGCATAATCAGTAACATAAAACATATCATAAATTCGTATTCATTAACAATAACTTATTATTACCGTTTTTTATTTTCACCAGCCTACTAGTATCCAGGGGGATCTATAGGGGTCTCCGCTACACGTGAACCATTTTCCTTAACAATCTTAATTCCAGGGTCGTCCCCATACATTTTCCAGTATGAGCGTCAAAATAATAAACCTTAATACCCCGTCCGGTATGAGGGTGAAGCGGATCATTCTCATACCCCGTCCGGTATGAGCGCCAAATGACCAAGTCTCCATACCCCGTTCGGTATAAGACAACATTCACAGTAGGGTTTCCTATAAACCCGGTCCGTCTACCATCTCCCAGGATATCTAGTGAGGCTGTCATCTTATCCATTTATCAAATCACATCCCATTCCTATTTGTCCCTAGTCTTCGTTACCAACTCAAACATAAATACATAAATAAGTAACGTGCATCCAACAAAGCAAGCATATCTTAGATTCCCAAAATCAAACAGTAGTGAAATAGGCAGTGATACATGCATTTAAAATCATAGAATAGATAAACCAGATACCATAATGCATTTAAACTGTAAAGTAAATCAAACATAAATCGACAGAGAATAATGTCCGGTTCGGGCTCCATTAGCAACTGTAATTAATTATGCATATCTATTTAATTTGTACAAAATACAGTATCATCATTTATTCAAACTTCAATTCCATGATAGAAAATAGGGTGAGGGGTCCTTACTTGATTTGACGCCGAAAACTAGATTTTCATTGCACCTACAAGCGGTCTCTAGGTTCCTTGAATTTTTTTCGGGAACTGAAATGTGCTAACGGTACCTACACATGTTCCAAATAACCCAAAAATCATACTCAGGGCCTACTCAGCCAATTTTAAAATTCCGGCACGGCGGCTCCGCCGTGCTCTAGCGACGGCGATCCGCCTTGGGTTGGCTGTTTTCTGCCGTTTTTAGCTGAACTCAGCCAAACTTACATCGGTTCCTGTGAGAAAACACACTTAGGGCCCTCGATGGGACAAAAAAATATGAAAAACTGAACGTACTGTCAGAGGGGCTTTCTGGTGTAGCGGCTCCTCCAGCTCATGTCGCGGTTGGGTGTTTTGCTCCGGTTAACCTGTAGATGAGGAAACGGTGATCACAATGGTGGAAAAATCACATCGAACGGGAATCGGGAAGGGCATCATCGGAGGCAAAAATTGAGACACCCTGCGGCGGCGTTTTTCGATAAATTGGCCGGTGCTTTCGCTTCGATTTGGCCATAGGTGGGTTTAGAATCAAATTCTAAGCAAAGGGTAGAATTTTTACCTCGTTCGGCGGTCGAAAATTGCTTCAGTACGGTCGCGGTCGGTTCCCCGACAGTTAGGCTGTCTTATCCGGCGAGGGGCTCTAACGACTAGGGTTAGGGTTTGGGT
>NW_019014625.1:480378-498960 GCF_000150535.2 Carica papaya | reverse complement strand
CTTTTCAGTCCTGTCCGACTGAAGTGAGGTTCACGGTAGGGCTCCTTATATACCGGGCTCGTCTGCCCTTTCTATGTGTACCCAATAAGTTTTTCACATAAAGATTCTCATCAAGTAAAACAACTAATCAACACATACCAATATCTCATATTATATTTACAGATCAATTAGACAATATTTATGCAGATGATAATATAGCTTATCATAACAAGGGATCAATTAACCAGATAAACAAATAAACCAGATAAATCGATAAGACCATTGAAACTATAAATTAAAAATATGTACAATACGATAACAAGCAAGTATGACAGTACAAAAAAATAAACAAGAAATCAAAATATGAACTAACCGATTCTGGCTCCACTAGTGACCTTTAATTATTTTTAAGATTTTTAAAATTTTTACAAAAATACAAAATTATACGTCATTAAGCCTCAATTTACTGTAACGGAGAATAGGATGAGGGATTCTTACTTAGATCGATATTTCAAAACGTCGTGTTGTCTACTACGCCTCCTACCAGGTACCAAATTTTTTAAATTTTTCTTACGAAATTCAAAATACTTGTCACGTGCTTAAGAGTACCCAAAAAATCTGAAATTAGTGTCCAAAACTTTTTCCGGCCAATTTTACACATATCCATCCTACTTAGATCTGGGTCGTTCATCACGATTGATCTTACACGTTTGATCGCGCCTAAGGAGGAAACGAATCTGAACCATTCATCGCGATTGATCTTGTTTATCCAATCGCACTTAGAGAATGATGAATCTGAGTCGTTCACGCACGCGGCATCGAATCTGGGCCGTCGGATCGTTGGACACGTAGATCGCCCACGTGGCCTCCCGCGTGATGCCGATGTCAGCGTATTTTAGCATGCGGTGTGCTCCGCTTCGTCGTGGCTACTGACTGGGCTATTCCGCATGGCTAAATTTTTTTTTGGCACTTTGACCCCCTATTTCTAATTTTTCTTTTAAAAATACTCCCGAACTCAAATTTTCACATGTTGTTTTCAAAATTATTTTTAATCTCTTCCCCAATTCATTTTTTCTCAAAAATTCAATAAAATAAAACTAAAATAAATTAATTAATTATTTTAATTAAATAATTTCATAAAAAAAATTTATCTCGGGTCGCTTTTCGGGTCCGAGTATTACATAAGCATAAAAAAAATTACTTCGCATGTGATGACTCAAAACTCACGTCAGAACAAACCAAATGCAAATTAAATAGAGCTTAGCTCCCATCGAAGAACCCTCCACTCTAAACCTATGCCTTCCAAGCTTTTATAATTATATCAAAATATGGATTCTTCTTTTTTTTGGGTTTTTTTAGGATATTAGGATTTTTTTTGTGTACTTTTACTCTTTTATTTTTACTTCTCTTTTCAGATTTTGTAATAAGAAAACTTTTGGATAATTGATTAAGTTGTTTGTTTGAAAGAGTCTTCTAATCATATTGCTTCAGTTCTTCCATTAAAATCTTCTATCTATACATCATTGATCGGTTAAAGTTCTTTTCTTAAAAAAAAAAAATTAATAAGAAATTAAATGATAAATGAGAAACTAATCAAAATACCATAATTGTTTGTGTAATAAATAGGAAATTATAATACCATATAATTATTATGCTAATATATGAGAAATGGTCCATAGGTCATAAAATTATTTGTCAATACTACAATTCTTGCTGTGCAGTAAAGTTTGCAGAGAATTAGTATAAGTTCTATTATATAAAAATATGTCTGAGTAGTACAATTATTGCAGTAGTTATTAATTATGAAAGACTGGTTATTTTATTATCATGGTTATCGGTAGATTATATTTATTATTTCATTTTCGTTGTGTTTAGCTCGTGCATTATGATAGTTGTACAGTAGTTAGTTTTCAGTTTCTTTTCTATTTTTTTTTGCATAATTTGTTAGAAAGTATTTTGTTTGTGCTAGTGATAGCTCGCTAGCTGGCTACTTCTTCTTGTATATAAACCTACATCCTCATATTTATAATTAAGAAAAATATATAGTGAATTTCTTTTAATTTTGTTCTTACTCTACTTAGATTTATTTCTTTCTAGTGTTGATTTAGAGCATTGATCAAAGGATATTGGTTCTATTTGTGGTATTATTTTTCTTCTTGATTTTCTTCATGGTTGAAGTAACATAAGATGTTGCAGAGTCACAAACTATTCAATCACTAACAACGAGAGTGAATCAAAATGATGATCCTTTGTTTTTACAAGCATTAAATCATCCAGGTATGATCTTAGTTTCTTCCCACCTACTGGGAACAATTTTCTTTCATGGAGTAGATCCATGAAAATTGCCTTAGGTGCAATAGTGAAATTGGGGTTTATTAATGGAAAATGCACGAACCCTAGTGAAAATTCCACTGAATATGAAAGATAAGTAAGGGCTGATTGTATGGTTACCTCTTGGATATTGAATTCTATATCCAAAGAGATTGTTGATGCTTTTTTTTTTACACCAGTAGTTCACAAGAGTTATGAGATGAAATGGTAACTCATTTTTGTGAATGTCCTATATTATATCAATTGCAGAGGGAAATCACTTTTATTACTGAAGGAAATTTCTCTATAATATTATACTAAACTTTAGAAAACTATGGGATGAACTAAATTGTTTGATGCCTTTTCCAGAATGTGTTTGTGGTGCAGGGAAGTCAGTAGCTGATACGAATTCGTTTAATAGGATTGTGCAGTTTCTAATGGGACTAAATGACCCTTAGGATCAAATTAGAAACCAGATCTTGATGATGGAGCCTTTTCCCAGTATTAATACGGCTTATTGCATTGTTTTCAGAGTTGAAAAACATAGAGGTATATTTTTCGTTCATTGATGTGATGGAAAATACAGTTATGCTTGCTAAAAATTCTTTGAATAAAAGAGATGGTAATATAAAAGGTTCTTATAAGAAAAACATGAATCAGAAAGTAGATAGACATTGTAATCATTATGGAAAAGATGGGCATATCAGAGATACATGTTTTAAACTTGTAGGAGGCTGCATACATTGTGGGAGAGATGACCATACTAGAGAAACTTATTTCAAACTACATGGTTATCTATAGTGGTACAAAGAATAAAATGATAGGAAAGGGAATACCAAACAGATGGCTAACTGTACTGATGCTCTTCTTCAAGTACAAACTCGTGATGAAGTACAAAAAGACTCTAAATGGAACACAGTCTTGATTAATTTGGGGCAAAGAGAGGTCAGTAAGCTTATGAAGGGAAAGCAACAGGTAAACTCAAATCAAGTCAATTTTGCTCATCTTTATGACTTCGAGGGTTCGATTTTACATTTTTGCTATGAATGCTGCTTGTTTTATAGGAAACAATTCCTGGATAGTTGATATTGGAGCCTCAAGCCATATATGCACTGATAACTTTTTTTGACTCAATGTAAATCTATCAATCAACCTACCCCTGTTTATTTACTTGATAACACTGTCAAGTTTGTTAAACACACTGGTTCAGTGTTTTTGAGCCCCAAATTAACCATGTAAAATGTCTTACACTTACTGGATTTTAAGTATAATTTACTTTTTGTTAAATTGCCTAGCCAATGATGTTAACTTTGGTTTCATTTTTCATTTTGACTCTTTTGTTTTGCAGGACTTGCAAAATGAAGAAATACTGGCAATTAGGAAAGTCATAGGATGTTTATACATTTTAGACAAATCTTGCTTCCCTGTTGAGAAAATTTCTGCATATTCAAAGTCTTCTAGTTTTACGTTTCCAATTTCTAAATGTATTGAGCCGCATTATTCATGCAATGTGACAGAATCATCTTTTTCTCTTTGGCATAAAAGATTGGGGCATGCTTCAATTAATATTTTTCAACATATTTTTGGTATAATTCCCAAACATTCATGTTTTATTGAAGTTTGTGACATTTATCCTTTATCAAAACAAACCAGATTGGTTTTTCCTACTAGCAAAATTACAACGAAACAAGCTTTTGAATTATTACATATAGATCTTTGGGGGCCATACAACGTTGTATCTCTTACTAGTGTCTATTATGTTTTAACTATTGTGGATGATTATAACAAAGTCATTTGGACTTTTTTACTCCAAAATTAGTTTCAGACTCACTTTTCTTCAGCAATTTTTCTTCATGATCAAAACACAATTTCAAACCTATGTTAAAATGGTTATGACTAATAATGGAACTGAGTTTATCAATAATACAGTCATTTTATTGTTTCAACAGTTCGGTATTATTCATCAACATTCTTGTAGCTATACTCCTCAACAGATGATGTGATTGAGAGGAGACGTAGACACCTTTTTTATGTTGCTAGATTATTGATGTTTTAGTCCAACTTGCCATTAAAATTTTGGGGTGATTCGATCTTAATGACAACACAAATCATCAATAGATTACTAATTGGAAAACACAATTTGAAATGCTTTATGGTGAATTGCCAAATTACTATGATCTCAGAATCTTTGGTTCCCTTTGCTTTGTTACTAACACTTTTTCTCACAAAGATAAATTTGTCCCTAGAGCTTTTCGCTGCATTTTTCTTGGTTTTAGTGTAGGTCAAAAGGCCTACAAAGTTTATGATTTAAATAATAACATCATCTTTAGGTCCAGAGATGTTATATTCCATGAAACAACTTTTCTATTCCAAAATGTTTTACCTGTTAATCATTCAGAATCTGTGTTACCTAAGCCAAGTGATTTATCTCAATACACTGAAATTCTTTCTCCTGGAGTGATTACCGCATATTCTTCTTTCATACCATTCAATACTTATGATCCTTCAACCTCTCCAGTTCTTTCTCAGTGTCCAGCAGTCTAACTATTACAACACAGTATTAGGCCTAAGAAACCACCTGCATGGTTATCTGATTATGTTTCTCATGCTTCTCATTTTAATGCATATAATGTTACTACGACTAAATAAGTTGATCAGTCTTTTTCATCTACGAGTTCGGCACATACTCTACTCACTTACCCTTATCAACATAACACACAAATATCAAATTCATGTATGGCTTTCTTGTCTAACATATTTTCTGTCAAGGAACCTACTTCTTATAAGCAGGTTAACACTCAAACAGATTGGATGTTAGCCATGCAACAGGAGTTAAAACCATACATGGGATTTAACTACACTTTCAATAGGGAAGAAACCAATTGGTTCTAAATGGGTATACAAGCTTAAACTCAAATCATATGGCACTGTTGATCGCTATAAGGCACGCCTCATGGCGAAAGGCTACAATCAAGTTCATGGTGTGGATTACTTTGATAGTTTTTCACCGGTTACTAAGCTTGTTACTGTTAGGTTATTTCTTGTCATTGCTACTGCCAAATCATAGCCATTGGATCAGTTGGACATTAATAACCGCGTTTCTACATTGTTTTATACATGGGGAAGTCTATATGACTCCTCCTGAAGGATACACTAAAGCACAACCTGTCAAGTCCCTTTTTAGAGTTAAACAAGCATCACGACAATGGAATGTTGAATTCAGTTCTCAATTACAGCATTATGGTTTTAATCAGTCTCCTCATGATCATTGTTTGTTCATCAAGTCTGCTTCTTCTTCATTCTTGACTCTCCTCGTTTATGTAGATGATGTGTTGGTTACTGGCACTCATGAATATTAAATTTTAGCAGTCAAACATTTTCTACATTCTAAAATTACAATCAAAGATCTAGATCATACTCGTTACTTTCTTAGGGTGGAGATAACTCATTTTGTTTTAGGTACTTTCCTCAGTCAACGCAAGTACATTCTGGACATCCTTCAAGATATTGGATTATTAGGCTGTAAGCCTGCTCCCGCTCCTCTTTCAAAGACTTTTAAATGCACAGAAGTTGGCCTTGAATTTTCTGACCCTAAGCAATATAGGAGATTGTTTGGCAGGCTGTTGTATCTTAATCTTGCTCGTCCATATATTAGTTATGCAGTCCAACAACTTAGTCAGTTTATGCATAAACCAACACAGCTTCACTGGAATACAGCTTTTCATGTGTTTCGATACTTGAAAGGTTCTCCATCAAGAGGATTGTTTTTTGGAGTAGATAACTTTCTTCAACCCTAGGCCTATTCGATACTTATATTTATTTATTTCTAATATTGATCAGTATCACTACAAATTTAACATGCGCAGTTTACTAATTTAATAAAATAACATTAAATACATATAAAAAAAATAGTTTTCTTTAATCAGAATATAAAAAAATAGTTAGTATTTAACACTAAGTGATAATATGACAAACGAATGTTAATTTATTTCATAATTCTTATTATAGATTTAATTTTTTCACTGTTAAAAATAAACCTTAAATATATATATATTATAGGTATAGATATTAAATATTATTAATTATAAAATATATTTTAAATATTCCAGACAGGTATTAAAATAACCATAAATAATTTTAAAATTAAATTTATAAAATAATTATTGTATTAATTTGATTCATTTACCGCACCGTATGATAGTTTTTTCCTGAATTTCAATTGTTTTTAATTATTATTTTCTAGAGAAATAACAAATTTTATAATATTATTTGAAAATTTTAAGTAAATTTATAATGTTATATGTATATAAAATATTATATAGTAGTACTAAATCAAATATAATATATATATATATATATATAATTGCCTCTTCCTAAGTGTGAGCCAAATGATAATTCCGACTAGTTCAATTCCATTCCTAGCAAAACATTTTCATTAGTATTATTAACTAGCGAACCAAATAACTCGTTATTACTTTACAATGAGAATGAAATACAAGTTTATACTAAAGAATAATATTATAGTCATTCTAATCTTATATGGCACTAAATCAAATTAAGTAATTCAGGAATAATTATTTAATTGTTTTTATAAACAGCAAACTAAACAACTTGTGATTACTTTACAATGGGAATGAAATACAAGTTTATTGGCAAAAATATTTTGGCTGTGGTAAAATTCTACGATCCCCAGCAGGATCCAAAATAAGAAAAAAAAAAATTAAGAATTCATATATGTAACGGAGACTGCTCAGCTCAGCTTCTAGAATGGCTTAAAAACTGGCCTCCTCTGTCGTTGGACGCCTCAAGAAATATCGTAAACTATTAGCAAGAACCTGTCATATTTATTCATTCAAGAAACCATATTACTATCACAATTTCAGAGATCAATTTCTCTACTCCCATACTTATCCAAAACAAATGTTATTTGTATTTCTTTTACCATCATTTTTTGCTAATTTTCTTATCAAGTATATTCTCTTTTTATCTCTAATTTTTTCGGTAAAATGAATTGTTTTTCAAATTGGAAACACAATTTCTTACCGTATTGTTTGTTTTATTAGAGTAAATTTGATATTTTTATCTCACTTTCTTTCTACTAAAAGCAGAAGAAAAATCTTGCAACGTAAGAAAAGTTGCTACAACTAAACATCTGTTAGACAAGTAATGATATGTAATTTCTGGAAATAACGTATTCACCTGTTGGAGGGGCTTGATGATGGCTTTACCCTTGTAGCTGACGTGAAATTTTGCCTTAGCCAACAATCCCTTTGGTATCCAACAACCAAATATGAAATGGAGAGAGAGAGAGAGAGAGAGAGAGGACAGTCAATATTCTTGTTCAAAACTATAACCAAGAAGCAAGGGAATGCTCAAATGGATTACCTCAGTGTCAAATTCTCCTGATTCAACATCAATGTTAATGTCAGTTATAATTTTTACAAGATCTACCAGCAATCCAGGGCGATCAGCTGTTTCCACATATAGTAAGCTGCAGATACCAGTATAAAATGTATAAATAGAAAAAACCCAATCCTATTCAGGACCGCAATTACCCATAAACAGAATAATGCTATAAATATAATCAACAGTATTTGGAAAGCAAAAGCTATAATTGCCAGCTTCATTCTATTGAGGCATGTAAATGTACAAGAACTATTAATAGAAATTATGCCATTTGAGAAAGGAACAATGGACCGTAACATGATGGATAAAGACCACATAATGCATTTGTCAAAAACAAACACTGCATTATGTGTTACCTTCTTTCAGGGCCATCTTCATAAACATTTATGTGTGTTGCAATGTCCACATCCACCTGAGGAATTTAATAAAGCGAATCCGGCATAAATTTTGATGTGGATTATAATGCTCCACCTAGTAATTAAGAGAAACAGGGAATTCCCATATAGTCGACACAACTTGGCCAAGGAACAGTTTATCAAAAGAAAAGAATACATGATGGCATTATTCTATTTGAACCATCACAGCCTTCTTCTAACTGCTTCAAGTTCCATAGACTAAATGTAATACTACGAAGAGAAAAAAAAGGGGGACTCTTACCCTCAAATAAAGAAAAAAGGAAATCTAGAATGAAACCCCTCATATCTTAAACATGAAGTAGCATCAGAACAAAGACCTGATTTGTTGGTGGCACAACACCAAATGCTGCTCCCATTGCCAGCTGGGCACTTGATTCCTGACAACAAATTCACATTCATAAACATAGAAGGATAGGAAAGTACAACATGAGGAGCTCCACCAGGTGATTACAGAAAATGGTGCTTACTGGATGATACTGAAGCAGATTGTTTATAATTGTTAATCGAATCGCTTCAAGCAGCTCTGGTTCGTCTACCTTTCTACCGGTATCACTGCAAAAAAAGCTCCAACATAGACTCAGTCAGACCTCTTTGGTACAAAGAGAACTGATCTAGAATTCAATGTTAAATATCCACCCTCTTCTGCTCCCTTAATCTGAAGTAGAATGATTTATCTGACACTGAGTTTTGATCATCAGGAACATCTGTCTATTTCTCTAAGTGTTAGATGCAACTACAATGTAATTCAAGCATTCACAATTCTCTCCTAAATCCGTACCTTGGGAAACAAGATAAGTATATTTCAGTTCATCTCTGAATAAATAAAAAGGCTGAATATGAAATCTTTTTTATCTCATTCATTTGTCTTCTAAAAGAATTTTCAAAGACTAATAATGGCTAATATTAGAGGCAGGGCAGAGGCAAACAAAACTATATGTGTCAACTGCTTATCGGAAAAGGTTGGCAAAATTCCCAGCACATGCTGAAAATGCAAGTGGAAATAATGCATGTGGAAACAAAGTCTTGAAAGGATGACATTGAAAGAAATTTTTAAAGTTTATAACATACGCTTTTGTAATGGCAAACTTGTTGTGCTTGCCTGAAGAATCCAGATACACATTTGCTTTAACAACATTCAGGCCTAGATTTTTGAGGGCATTCATCTGCAGTCCATTTACTGATAGATCACAATACTGAATTGGCTTAAAACGAGGAGGCAAAAGTAATCCCAAAAACTCAAAGCTGAAAGCTTAGTCTTCCTTATAATCGAGGATTATGTTAGTTGTAAAAGACGGATTATTTAAACAGGTTTATTGGATTGCTTAATACCGTATCAAGTAGAGCTCCAAGGCGATCTCCAAAGGTTACTTCCACCACTGTTGCATCTGGGTCAGAGTCTTGATCAATTATAACTTTGGGAGTGGGAATTGTATCAGTCTCACTTTGATTTCCGTCCTTCCAAGCAAAAATCCAAAAGAAAACAGGAATTTTAGCAAAATAGCATGTATAACATCCAATCTAATGAATTAGAACCATTATATACCTCAAGAGCTGTCGCTGATAACCGTCCATGAACAATTCTAGTAGTTGAAATTGTCAATCTGACAAAAAGCCACGTGTTGGAGTGGAGGTGATTCAAATATAAAAGCTATAAATAAGAATTGAAAGAGAAATGAAATAAACGAAGTCGTAAGAAATTTGTTCGTATCGTTATGAATGGCCTTCTGGTTATACACCAATGACCAAAGCAGAAAAAAGCATCGATAGAAAAACACTAAAAATTAGACTTCAATACAGATCAGGTTGTGTTAATAACACAAAGAAAATAACCAATTATAATAAGTGAAGCTCATAAAATGATGAGATATGAAAACAAAATTGCGATTAATGATTCTGCAACAGTATAATATCCACAGAGACAATCTAACCTCAAGATAAAACAAAAAGAAAGAGCACATGTTCATGATTTTAAATGTGTGTATATACATATAACAAAATTAATCATGACGGTCCTCAACAAGATTCATCTCCCACTTGATTTCAGGGATAAGCAAAACATCAGCAAACGCTAAGCAACCTAAAAAGAAAAAAAAAAAGAAAAAGACAAAAGCGATTTGCTGTAAAACCTAACAAAAGCACGAAAGAGTTACAAGAGAGAATACTCTCGATTTCATCATTTATTTAAAGGAAAGTCACAGCATTATCAAATAAACAGCAAAAAGAAGTGAAAGCGAAGCGAAAAGGAGAAGATGAGAAGAGAAAGCAGAATGTATACCTGGTTTTGTCGAGATTAGTGAATCGTTTAGAAGGCCAGGGAAATGAATTTCTGAGAAAAGAAGCTGAGAAGAGATGATGAGTGGCGTGGAAGACGGTGAGGCTATTAGTTGTGGAGAAGTGAAGTGAGTAATTTCCAGAGGCCATTGGTGGAGCAAAGAAGGTTAGAAAGGCAAGAGAGAGGAAGGAGAAGAAGGAATATGAGAGAGTTGGATGAAGAAGGCGGAGAAGTAGGTTGAGGTAACAAGGTTTAGACAGTTCTCGTTTTATCCGCCATTTACATACAACTTCTCCCTCCCTCTCTCTCTCTCTCTCTCTCTCATCCCGTGACAACCCAATCTTCCAATTATCACAAACGTCTGGTAGCCATAATAATAATAATAATTCCTAACATTTATTTTACTGTATATGCTAAATTTGGTGAATGAAAATTTAATTTAATTCAATTAAATATAAACTTAAATTAATTATGTACTTAATAGGGGTTTAAAGTTAAAGAATCTTTTAACTTTAGCTTCTTCTTTTTTTTTTGGTTCAGAAACCAGAAAAATTATTTGCCATTAGAAAATATCTGTTAAAGTTTATAGACTTTTTTCTGAAATGTCAATTCCATAAATATAAATTTTTTATTTAATTAAACTTTAATACAGAAATTTTTAGATGATATCTCTAAAAATTTATTTATTATTTATTATTTTTTATTATTATTTTTTTTTTTTAAAAAAGCTAGGGATTCAATAATGCTTTTAGGTGGCTCTATTATATGTAGGGAGCAACTTGTCCATATGTTTTTCTTTATTATTATTATTATTATTATTATTTGTCCCCACGCAAAAACAAATTTAGAATGCTAAAAAATAAATAAATAAATGCAAATTTATTTCACATTTTTCTATTTGTAATAAAAAATAAAAAGAATTGAACATAACCAAATATGGTTTTAATTACTTTTGTGATTATACAAAATGTATTAAAAAAAAACAATATTGTGCATTAGAAATTAATTATATAATTACAAAATGTCGAAGAGAATATATATATATGTATGAAAAAAAGGAATTATAAATAAAAATTAAATTAATAAATTTAAAAACAAAAAAGCCTAAATTTAGAAAGCATACAACTTACGATTGAAACGGACAACAAAAACAAAAATTTTTTACTTTTAAAAAAATTATCGATTGACAGTTAACTTATGATATTAAGATAATCAATTTCGATATTTATCATATTTAAAAGAAAAAAACGGAGACTAATTTGAATATTAATATGGAAGCATGACTTCGACTATTGAAAATAACTTAAGAGCATTGAGAAACATTAGAGCCCAAAGAGGAAAGAAGAACTCTTATATATTAGCATAAACTTGAAACTTAAAAAAAATATCATTTTTTTCATTTAGTTTCATATGTAACAAAGTGAATCGATGTCTATACCCGAAGGTTAATGAAGTAATTATAAAGACCTGGAACCTTGGATAAAATAAAATTGTAATTTAAATATGGAAATGTATAATAACGTTAGAGTTTACATTCCTTACACATAAATTAATATGTTCAATAGGACTACAGAAATGTCTCTTTCACAGCGGTTCATAAAAAAAGAACGTAGTAATATATGAAAATAGTAAATAAATATTGTAGGGAGGTTAACATCCACTAGCTCTTGATAGGATCTGGGGGGACACCTACTCATAGCCCTCCTACTGATCAAGATCTGGATCTCAACCTTCTTGATCTGAAATAGTTAATAGATAAAGGAGTGAACTACACTAGCTCAATAAAAATATCACACTACTCACCGATATAGAAACTGAATGTTCGTAAAAATCATAAAAATAACTCAAATAACATTTTGATCTCAAATAACATTTTGAGCAGGTAAGAGAATTTGTACATTTTTTTACGGTCAAAGGTGGCTCCGGTGCGGCGGCGGTCGGCGGCTGGCTCCCTTATCTCGTGACTGGTTCTTCTTCTCCGACGGGAGGCTGACATCTAGGGTTCGGGTTCAGTGTGACGCGAAATATTTATACTCATCTCGCGTTAATCTTGACCGTTCATCGTATTTGATCTTGATTGTTCGATCGCGCCTAAGAAGAAAATGAATCTGCATCGTTCATCATATTTGATCTCGACCGTCCGATCACGCTTAATGAGAAAACGGATCTGGACTGTCCACGTGCGCAGGATCGCTTCTGGGTCGTTTGATCGCAGGGTTCGCGGATTGCCACTATGGCTTTCTGCGTGGTATTGAGTTAATGTGCCTTTCCACGCAGCACACTCTGGTTCGTCGAGGCTGCTGACTGGGTGATCCTACGTGGCCAAATTTTTCTTATTTGCATTCTAACCTTCAGTTTCTGATTTTTCTTTTAAAAATACCCTCCAAACTTAAATTTTCATCTCTTTTTCTCAAAATTATTTTTAATCTCATCCCTAATTTATTTTTTCCCAAATATAACAAAAATTTCATTAAATTAATTTATAAAATAGATTTTTTATACATCTTTAGATTAAAAAAATTTATCACGGGCTAATTTTTCGAGCTTGGATATTACAACTCTCTACCCTTTAAAACAAATTTAATCCCTCAAATTTGTCACTCTCACTTAATCAAATAGTTGTGAATACTGGGCTCTGAAATCTGATTTTAGGTCCTATGTGACTTCTCTCTGTGTGTGATTCTGCCATAGGCCCTTAACGAATAAAATTTTTTAATACAGAGTATTCTGTTCTTTCGGTCTACAATGCCCACCAATACCTCATCATAAGACAAATCTTCCTGAAATGAAAAGGGCTCGTGGGCCAAGATGTGATAGGAGTCCATGTTGTACTTACGTAGTATAGACACATCAAATACATTATAGACTCTGGAAAGTCTACCACGTCCTATTACCGAAATCTGAGGAGGAGCTTGAGTCACTAGCCTAGGTCTCTTATTCTGTTGAACATGTGCAGTGGGTGCTGGTCTGCAATATGAAGTCGGGAGCATGAGGTTCCCCACTACTGGAGGAAAAATGCGAAGGTTCCTCTCCACTAGTTGTGTCTTGACCAGAATAGCTGAGTAAGTACTGAGCTCGAACATATACAACTGTTGTCTAATATCAAGACAGAGGCCCTACTCGAACTTCCTTGCGTTTCTGCCTTTATCCATCATGTTTTCAGAGGAATATCGGCCCAACTCTAAGAACTTTTAGGTATACTCTGACACAGTCATATAACCCTGGACTAAGTGTACAAACTCCATTTCCTTCAGATGTCGGAGATGCTCTGGGAGGTACTCTGCATTGAAGCCCATCAGGAACTGTTTTCAAGTGACTGGAACGTGTAAGGTGGCCTGTTTGAGCTGCCACCAGTGACTTGCTTCTCCCACCAACATGTAGGTAGCAAGTATAACTCTCTGTTCGGGAATCATCCTAATAGTCGTGAAAGTCTTCTTTGTCTCAGCTAACCAGTACTCAACATCTTCAAAAGAGGATGCCCATGCAAAAGTAGATAAGTTTAATCTTTTGTACCTCTCAATGTAGCTTGGGTCCATCATAGGTGGAATTGGCTCTCATGGAAAAGGGACTGGATTGTGCTGGGGAGGGACCAGATGGCCTTTTGATGGTACTGAATGATACGGTGGAGGCACATGATTGTACTGTGGTAGTGCCAGGTGATGTAGTGGGGGCATCAGACTATATTGTGGTGGTATCGGATGGTACTGTAGAGGAGCAGGGTTATACCGGGGTGACTTAGGATCCTCCCACTGCAAGGGTGGCTCAAACTATGGCAGCAGGAGAGGGTCAGATAGCTATCTCCTTTTCTCTCGGGCGTGCTGGACAATGATGAGTCTCTCTAACATTTCAAATAGTGGTCAACATCCTCTCAAAGTGAACCCTTCCGGACTGCTCGATTTAGGGTCTTCCTCTCCTCATATATTTGTACATGCATTTCACAAGAAATGATTGAGCGATAATTCATTTTTTTGGTGTTTCTTTAGGTTTTGTGTGTGGAATAATTCTGAGGAACGCGGTTCTGATACCAATGTAAAGACTCGGAACCTTAGATAAAATAAAATTATAATTTAAATGTAGAAGCGTATAATAATGTTAGTGTTTAGATTCCTTACACATAAATTAGCATGCTCAATAGGGCTACAGAAATGTTTCTTTCACAACGGTTCATAAAAAAAACATAATAACATATGAAAATAGTAAATAAATATTGTAGGGAGGTTAACCTCCACAAGCTCTTGATAGGATCCGAGGGTACACCTACTCACAACCCTCCTACTGATCAAGATTGGGATCTTGATCTGAAATGGTTAATTGGGGAGGAGGTGAGCTATACTATCCCAATAAAAATATCACACTACTCACTGATACAGAAACTCAAAGTTGATAAAAATCGTAAAAATAATCAATTAAACTCTTAATTTAAGTAAATTCATTTATCATAAGGAAAAATATTTATTGTATACTTACCGTTAAGTGATTTCTAAAATCAACCTATAGAGATAATAATTCAAATAACTTTATGATCTCATATTCAAGTGAGCAAGAAGAACAACTTTCCTTTTTATTTTGCTTAATAGTATCATTAGGGGTCCATAGGAGTGTCTCACTACGCGTGAAACTAATATCTAAACTTGTCAACTAACTGGCCGTCCCCATACCCTGTCCAGTATGAGCGTCAAAGATATCATCCCTCAATACCCCGTCCGATATGAGGGTGAATCAGGTTGTCCCTATACCCCGTCCGGTATGAGCCCCAAAAATATCATCCCTTGATACCCCATCCAGTATAAGGTAACGTCTACGGTAGGGTTCTCTATGTACCCAGTCCATCCACCATCTCTCAAGATATCCAATAAGACAACCATTCAGTAATTCACATAACTAAGCAATTTTTCATTTGCATATTAATTTTAAATTTCATAAATCAACTATAAATCACGCAAGACAAGCGATAAATGCAAGTAAGCACAACTAAATCATTTAACTATTCCAATATATTATCATGTATTTAAAGCTGTAAAATTAAATAATCAGTTAAATACGACAAATAAATAACTAACTGATTCCGACTCCATTAGTGACCTGTAATTATTCTTAAAGTCTTCTAAATTTAACAAAATATCATATTATTGATTATTAAGTTTCAATTCCATAACAAGAAATAGGGTGAGAGATTCTTACCTGAATCGGTGTCCGAAACACCGAATTTTTTATTGCGCCTACTAGTAGTCCCTAGGTTTTCTAAATTTTTCTGCAGAGATTAAAACACACTTCATGTACCTAAAAATACCTCAAAAATCAAAAATTGATGTTAAAAATCCTTTCTGATCGATTTTGGAGTTCCAGCACGGCGACACTGCCATGCTCCGGTGGTGGTTTGCCTCAGTCTGGCCGTTTTCGACCGACTTTATACATATCCCTGCAAAAAAACATGTTAGGGAGACTCGGTTGGCTGAAAAAATTAGAAAACAGAAACCTACCGATGGTGGGGTTTTCTAAGTGCGTCGGCTCAGCCGACTCACTTTCACGGCTGAGATTTTTTCTTCGGTCAACCTGTAGAAAACAGAACAGTAAACACAATGGTGAAAAAATCGCACAAAACAGAAAATGGAAAGAGGCTCATCGGAGGAGGTTGTGGGTTTTGTCTGCGATTTTTGGCTCATTTGCCGTTTGTTTTGCTTCGATATGGCCACAAGGGTGCTTGGAATCGAATTATGAGCAAGTAGGAGAATTTTTACCTTTTTTTATGATCAGAGGTGGCTCCGGTGCGATGGCAGTCAACGGTCGACTCCCTTCTCCAGCGACTGGTCCTTATTCTCCGGTGGGAGGCTGGCGGCTAGGGTTCGAGTTCAGTGTGATGTGAAATATTTGTACTCATCTCCCGTTAATCTGGGCCATTCATTACATTTGATCTCGACCGTTCGATCGCGTCTAAAGAAAAAATTAATCTGGATTGTTCATTGCGTTTGATTTTGACCGTCCGATCGCGCCTAAGGGAGAAATGGATCCGGACCATCCATGCGCGCGGGATCACTTCTAGGTCGTCCGATCGCGAGGCACGCGAATCGCCAGCATGGTCTCTCACGTGGTACCGAGTCAGCGTGCCTTGCCACGCGGCGCGCTCTGATTCGTTGAGGCTGCTGACTAGACGGTCTTACGTGGCCAAAATTTTTTTATTTGTATTCTGACATCTAGTTTCTGATTTTTCTTTTAATAACACCATCGAAACCCAAATTTTCACTTTTTTTTTTCCAAAATTATTTTCATTCTCATCCCTAATTTATTTTTTTCCAAATATAACAAAAATTTCATTAAATTAATTTATAAAATATATATTTTTATACATCTCTAAATTAACAAAATTTATCACGGGTAAATTTTCCGGGCTCGAGTATTACAGTAATATTTTTTTACTTATTCTACATATGGATGACATTAGCCAATAATAAAAGGGTGTCACATATGGTGAAATAACATCTTTAAGGATTTTGATATAAAAAAGACGAGTTATACTATCTTATGTCAATTAACATTAAGATGTATAAAAATAAATCTCCATGTATTATCGGCTTGTCTCAAGAGACTTATATTAGATAAAGTTCTGAATGAAAAATTGTTCACTAAATATAGCACCTACTACAAAGAACGATAGGTTTAGTTTGAACTATTGTCCAAAAAATGATCTTAAGCAAGAATAAACAATGAATATTTTATATGTCTTTGTTGTTGGAAGCTTTATGTATATCCATATAAGACTGAAATTACTTTCTTTATATCAATAACGAGAAGAAATTAGAGTAATCCATGTGTGGACTACGAGAGAGTTGTAAAATATAGACAAACTAATAATTTAGATGTAATTGGGTACTCAGATTCAGAACTTCCCAAATGCATCGATTCTCATAAATAAACATCAGGTTAAGCAAATTTTTTGTTTTGATGCTACTTTTTCTTCATTCAATCAAAATTTTAGTCCATTTTTTTCTTTAAGCCTTTTCTTTTATTCTTCTAGAATTTTTTGGATGAGTCTTTTAAAAAATGTATATATATGCTTAGAAAGTGGCTCTCATATTATGGGTATACAATAAATTTTAGAGAAAGATATATTCTTCAAATTCATTTTTCATAAAATCTCTTATAAATTGAATCTCATATATTTATCTCGACCTTGTAGTTTTCTAACTAACTCAATATATACTTAATAAAATTTATAAATTTTTGTTTAAAAAAATATCACTAACTCAATTAATTTGTTGTGGCACAGTATTCATTATCATAATAAAATATATGTATATATTTTATATTTTATATAATATTTTTATTTATGATTAAAATTTGTTATTGTAAACTTTAAAAGATGGTAAATATTTAAATAATATTTTTATTTAAAATTAAAATTTGAAAAACAATTAAAAAACCATTACTTAGAATTCCATTTTTCTTAAATAAAATGGTTGTTAGATTGAGGACAGCCCATCAAACGGGGCTGGGCATGGAGAGTACCGGCCCGTGAATCCTTCCACTGAAGAGAGGCGTTGCTGGGCGGGTCAAGCGTTTGAACACTCCAAAGAAACTAACGGACTGAACCAAACCAAATTCTAACCACCTTGACACTCCAACTTGGGTTACGAGCCCGCGTTACCAAACCCGAGGCAGGCATCCGACTAGTACAATGTATATAAAGCAATTATGATATTTGTAGGAAGCAATATGGGATTGAAGAGAACATTCCCAAGATTAGCTCACGCGATCTATGAACAGCTGATGTAGCTTTCTAAATTTCGCATGTTAACCGCTGGTTTTTTACTCTGCAAAAAGGTTTCTATGTGGACTACGGTTTAGACTGTGGTTTTGATTCAATTATTTTTCTTCATGTTGATGAGAACGTTTGATGATTTACCGTGTGCAGGGGATCGATGAGTCTTTTCAAGTTCACTAACTGGTTTACTGTTTTCATCTTATTGGTATACCATACATATATACCTGCACATAACACACACACGCACATGTAAAATATATACTTGCGTTCATATTCAATCTTCTTGTCTTGTTGATGTTTTCATTTGTAAGAGTGAAGGGGTTTTTAAATTGGTTGTAATAATACACGGCAATCAATCAGCTGTTGTGTGGAGGTGGTAGTCCCCATTGCCGCGGCTCTTAATCTTTCTCCAGCAGTTGAGCTTCCTTCATTCTGACTTC
>NW_019014625.1:456679-480354 GCF_000150535.2 Carica papaya | reverse complement strand
TTCTTACTGTAGTGCAACGCATGGACGACGCTCGAAGGACCCAATAGCAAGCTATTGTGTTGGCCCTTCCCCCTATAGAAATTAATTTAATATCATGTGAGTCAATGACTCACGTATCAGATATTAAACTGATAAGAACAGATACTACACTTGATCTTAGCCAAAAGGCCGAGAAAGGTATGAGTTGATCATGTCTCTAATTCTGGTTTTATGGTGCGCGTTTACCATCCCAATCGTTCTCCCATTCCACGTGGGACAAACAAACTCTTGAAATACTGTATTCACTTTCTTAACTCCACCATCCAATACCCCTCTACATCTTCACCAAATTAACCACCCAAAACCAACTTGTTACCTTTTTATTCTTTTTAGGCCATATCTACGCCTATTCGCACTCCCTAATTCGTCTTAATTCCTTGTTTTAAGCCATTCTTTCTCTACTTATTTTACACACCAATATCTGAGGAAGAGAAAAGGTTTAAAGGTTTAATTTCCTTATTAAGTATAGAATTTTTTCTAAATTTCTTTAGGCCATATCTTCCCCTACACACACTCCCTAATTTGTTATTTAACGTATTTTTTATCTACTTAAATTCTCGTCATTAATTTTTTTTTTTAAAAAATAGCACTAAAAAGAAAAATTAAATTAACTAAAATGCTTTTTTAAACCCATTTTAAACCTCCAAGCAACATCAAATAAACAACCATATCATGCACAATGCGATGAAAATAGAAATGAGATTGAACCTTCATTACAAACAATTTCAGTTAACTCCAATTTTAAATACTTAAACCACTAACACAAAGAGTTAAGCAGTAAAAAACAGTCCCAAAATGTAGTGAAACTAAAAAATGGTAGACAATTATGAAAAAAAAAGAAATTAAAAAGAGTATATGGAACAGCTTGCAAAACATCTTTTACAAAATATCATTTTACCTAACATAATGTTATTGCATGAGAGTGGTAACACTTGAGTAAACAATGTGTTCTAAGTATTTTATAATGAACCCCTAACTTACTCTATCATATCTCTATTATAAGAGTTTGAATTTGAGCAATATCTAATTCAATTTTCAAAGAATCTTAACATATGACAAGAAATAAGTCATGGGTAGTCATGTTCACATATGAGTTATTCTATATATGTTTTTTGCATAACCTATTTTTTTCATCTCATATTATTTATCTATTTATATGCTTATACCATATGTATTTCAGTACTCTCTAGACTTCTTTCCCTCCACCTTCTTTTGCCTCCCTCTTTTTCTCCTCCTATGTTGTTAGTTTGTGACTCTTAAGCTTTTTCTCTTCTGGTCATTATTTGGAAGTAGAAGGGAGACCCAAAGAATGATGTAGAATACTGATATTGGATGGAAGAAAATTCATGCTTATAGGGCCTTTTTTTTGCCTTGAGTTTTTGAATTCAAGATAGGTCTTTTGTTTACTAAATGTTTAGTTTATGTTGTTCTGTTACGCTTTAGAAAAACTTGAATAGATTTTTAATGAAGGATTGAATCTAGCCATAACTAGACTAACGAAGATGTGTTTGGCTTGAGTTGTAAAAAGAACTAGAAATAGAAGATAGAAGTTGATTTTGAGCGAGTTTCGTATTTATGCATGTTGTTTAATGATTTTTTTCGATTTATATGAGGTTTTATTTAAGTGGAACTGTCAAATATATTTTTTTATTTTCTTTATCATTATTAGTAGGACAAATTACTATTTTAGTTCCCAAACTTCAGCTCAATTTTCATTTCACTTCTTATTGTTTTTTTTGCTATAAAATAATTTTAAATTTTTTTTTATTTTTTTAAAAAAAAACTAAGTCCTTTAACTTTTAGCTAGAAAAACTAAAACTGAAATATGTTGTATTTGGTAAAAAAAAAAATTATTATATCATCATGAATCTCTCTGTCTCCCGTCTTTTACTTCTTATACTCTTGCAATTTCATAACTATTATAGTTAAAAAAAAATGATAAAAATTTTAATAGAAGAAATTTAAATTAAAAAAGCATAACTAAAAATAGAAAACAAAAGTGCAAATGAAAAAGTAAAAGGAAATTGAGGCTATATGCTCTTTGAGCTTATTCAACCCTATAATCCATTTTTATTTTCCAAATCTGAGAAATCATCTAAAATGAAAAAGCAATAAAAAAGAAAAAATTACTACAATCAAAATTAGAGTATTACGAAATTTTCTTAAAATAATTTATTTTTATTTTTTAAATATTAGGATTTGAAAAAGTAAGTTGGGATCGTTATTAGTCCTTTTCCAAATAGGATCAAATAGTAAGTATTGCACTGATTCAATTATCAGAAATTTCAATGTAATGAAGTAGAAGGTATTACGTACCTGCCATTTGACATAACTAATTAATTTAATATGGTTCGTTACAATTTTTTATAAACTTAATTACTATTGAAGTATGTAACTATAACATTTATTCATAAGTAAATTTTAATAATTAATATTTACATATCATCGTATTAGAAAAAAAAAATTAAATATGGTAAAAAAATAAAAGAAGAAATAAATAAGGTTAAGGATTCTGGTTCTGATCCACTAGTTTCGTTCTTTGATGCTCACCTTCGTTCAAGAAAGCTCGAAGCCTCGTCAAGAACCATTATCAATTATCAATTCACTTACCAAAGTCATCTCCTCTCTTAGTTGCTCTTTCTTTATTGTCTCAATCTCTCTCTCCTCACACTCCCCCATCCTCTATTTGTTCTCAACTTCCTTCCTAGCTCTCAACCCTCTTTCTCATCTCGACACCCTCACATAATAATTACTCTTAGTTTTAAAGGTCTCTCGGTGATTCTTAGATGTCAATAATGTGTAATTCTCTAAAAACCAATAATAATAATAATAATAATTTTATACGTACTTCATATTACTTAAGATGGGAAGAAGTTAATAAGTCTAAAGATTGGTTTAACATTTTGCATATTATAGAAAATGTGATCAACCTCCATCCATATTCTGTCAATTAGAATTTAATTTTTTTTTTTTTAGAATTTTTATAAGATAAGAGAATTTTTGTTTATATTTGTTGACTCTAACCCTGCGACTTTAAAAATATACTTCATAGGATAAGGGAATCACATGTTTACTCAGCATGTAAAATGTAGTTCTTCAACTTTCTCCCAATCTGGGAATTAAATTTTCTTACAAAAATTTTTCAAGTCTATAATATTTTTTATTAAAATTTATTATCTTATTAATGAATATATAACTAAATTTTAAGACTTATTTAACGAAAATGATCATCGTTAAATTTTTTAAAAAATAAAATAAAATTATATCAATAAATATTTAATATAATAACTAAATACTTGAACAATTTACGAATTAGAAAAGTTTTACATAACAGTTGACACTTTGCTAATTTATAAACAAAATCTCTTTCTGCATTCAAATATCAATTCATTCAAGTTTTTAAGGACAACTAAAGCTTACTAGATGGCAATAACGTGTAACACTGTAAGAATTTAGGTATACTGCATCTACCTCAAAGCATGTAAATATTAAACAAAATTGTTCTAACACTGAGTCCTAAATACAAGAGAAAATTTTGATGTTTTAGTTAGTGATATCCTGTTAGATCAAAGAAATGTTGAAATGAAAATAATTATCAAAACGTTAGCCGAATAAATAAATAAATAAATCAACGTTGAAAAATTGATTGAGTTCCTGTCCAGTTAACCATTTTCCAGAAATTGATCTTCAAAGAGTAAGTTACGTACTTTAAGAATCAATTTGTTATTTTCTTTTTTTGTACTTCTAGACTTTATTTCAACGAAAAAATATCTAAAAGTACGTAAAGAATATTTTAAATAGTAAAATTCAGTATCCAGCGGAGGAGGAGAAATGAGAATCAGACTCAAATATTTGAACCTGCTATTCACTATCCAGTCCCCAGTTAAGTTCTGAAGTAATCATTTTCTGCCAAAAGATATAAAAACATTTCAAAACCCAGACTTATCTCAGGCTGCATAATCTATCTAAAGGAGAATAAGTCAAACCACCATTAATTTGCAGTTTATCGTACATCATCATGTTCATATCATTTGATTAACGAAACAGAAGGAAGAATAATCCATTATCACGTTCATGTTATCCAGTCAGGTAAATGGCCCAAAAAGATGCAAAAAGTTATTCTGTTCTTTCTAGTATACTCAAATTCCATCCTCCAACAAAACTCAAAAGGAAGCAATTTGAAATAAATTACAACTTTGCCGCAGAAAAAAGGAATGCCCTCTTTTTTTATCTCGACTCTTCTGCTTCTTCAATTCCAGCCGCTGTTTTCTTCTCCCTTTTTCCCTCCTCTGTTTCGCCTCCTGCAGCTCCCTCCTCAATAAAATAAAATAAAAAAACCCACTTATTGTTGAAACCATTACCCAAAACCATCATCATTGTGAGCAGAGATTCTGTCTGTTTCCCTTTACTTCACGCCCCTATCCTTGCCATTGCCAGTGTTGTCACCTGCTGATGAGCCCAAAAAATAACCAGGTAAAAAAGATGGTTGTTATATTGAGCACAGCCCATCAGGCGTTATTGGACATACAGAGTACCGACCCGTAATCCTTCCACTGAAGAGAGCGGGAGGTTTTCGTTGCTCTGTTTCCAGCCTCACGCAGTCCCCTCCTCTCTAAGAGTTGAGAGACCCAAGCCTACGCGGCTCGACCTCGACAACTCAACTCTCCTCTTGGAACGGGCGGGCCAGCATTTGAACCCTCCTAAAGGTCAAACCTTTGGACCGCACCAAACTCCAACCACCTTTGTGCCCCTACTTAGGTGATAAGCCTGCGTTGCCAGGCTCGGCTCTGACCAGCTGCTACGCATCGATTTTATAAAAATATCATTTCTTCTACCAACGGAAGATGTGGGATTCGGAAGGACATTCGCTTACGCAGACTATGACCAGCTTATGTACTTTCCTAAATTTCGTGTTCGTGTGTATGGTTTCCTAACTTTGCAAGAAGGTTTCTATGTGGGTTAAGGTTTAGATTGTGGTTTTGATTCAGTTATTTTTCTTTATGTTGATGAGAATGTTTGATGATTTATCGCGTGTAGAAGAATCAAGGAGGAGTCTTTTTCAAGTTCCTGAACTTGTTTGGTGCTATCTTCTTATTGGTATACCATACATATATACATACACATTAACACAAACACATATACATATATATGTAAAAATATATACACGTGTTCATCCCAGCTTGGAAACAGGCTCTCACATGTACTCTTTTTTCAATCTTCTTGTGGATCTGTTGATGTTTTCATTTTCCAAAGAAGTGAAGAATTGGCTATAAACCGTTAGTAGTTGTGCGGAGATGGATCTGGTAGTCTCCGTGGCCGCAGCTCTTTTCCTTTCTCCAGCAGCTGAGCTTCCTTCGTTTTCTCACTTCTCAAACCTGTAAACTTTGTCTAAATTAATAATTTCTCGTACTTTTTATTTGATACATTTCATTATTCTAAACAAGCCCGCAACGTAGTAGGAGTCAACACTGCACACAATTATAATCCAAATGTGCAATCAGTAAGAGAAGATCCTAATTCATGTTGAAGTTCCGCATCATGGGAATAAGAGTACCCGGCAGCAGCCTTAGCCCCTAATCTCCTCCTCCGTTCTCCATAAGTTGCAAGAAGAAGAACAAGACCCAGAAAGCATCAATGTCTGGACGAGAGCACCTACAACCCAGGTGAGCACCTCTCTCATCCTCCTCGTGCATACACGTTTTCAGGCGCATAGACTGTTCAGTGAGGTTAGTAACATTCACATCTCAGGTGCATGTTTATTTGTAGATAAAGAGCAACTTTTTTTTCAAAATTTTTGCTGTGATTATTAGAGTTTGGGAGTTTTATTCATGGGGTTTTGTTTTTCTTTTTTGTTTTAGGTAAAATAAATCAAAATAGTTTGGGTTAGTGAAATTTAATACCCATTTTTGTTTAGTACGGCAACATTCAGAGTTTGGCTCATGTGTGCTGGTTGACGTATATTCTAATAATAACAGACGATAAGGTTGGAGCCGACAGCTGTGCGTCGAATGCAAGCAAGAAACATTTGTTACGGGTACGAGTGAGAAATTATTAGTTCATTCTACTTAGTTAAACGAGGTCTACTGTAATAACGAATTAAGTCATCAATAATCATTTAAGGAAGATAAATTTTAACTCTAAGATTTGGTTGGGTGCGTCAGAGTCCTCGCTGTAGTGCAACGCAGAGACAACACTCGAAGGACCCAATAGCAAGCTATTGTAGCGGCCCCTCCCCCTTATAAAAATTAATTTAATATCATGCGAATCGATGACTCACGTATCAGATATTAAACTGATAAGAACAGATACTACACTTGATCTTAGCCAAAAGGCCGAGAAAGGTATGACTTGCTTCCTTGTCCAACTCTTGTGTTATCATGCGCATTTAACATCCCAATCGCGCTTTTATTCCATGCGGGACAAACGCACCCGCGCACAAACTCTTCAATTTCTATCAGGATTCATTTCTTATGTTTTCCTCTAATCCATTCTTAAAATCTACGGTTTTTTATTTCTTTTAAACCCAAATCCGTTGTCCTAAGTTTAAATCCTAACGTCGCCATTGTACGATACACCTCATAACATAGTTTAACGAACCCCAAAATTGAAAAGAAAAACAACAAGAACAAGAAAAAATCAAGCATACAACATCATCTCTACTAACGATCTTAATTCCATAACCATAAATATCCTCCAAAACGTGAGAGGACATACTCTTGATTAATGTCAATAGCCTACTTGGTGATGTAGAGTTTATGGTTGCTATTTTTCTTGCTCTGCCTATGCATAAATGCATATGCCCAATTCTTGAATTAAATAATTATATACCGACCATAGCGTATTATAAGTAATCCAAATATATTTTCAAATTGTTTTAATTTAAAGTATTTTTCAGTCAAAAACTAAGAGAATAACTATTAAAATTTTGTTTTCGAAGTCTGTTGAATAAAAAAATATTTAAATCGTAGAAGAACTTGCTTCTATAACCTTAGGATATCTCTTCACTTTATACTTGCAAACCATAATTTTTTTCTAAAAAGATGAGAATGTAATTTTTCATGGTGCGAAAATATTTATTCAAATTATAAAATTTTTTACGTATAGTTTGATTGGGTTACATACATGTGTCTTTTCTAAAATCTATTTATTCAAGATAATAATGTGATTGATTATATATATATATATATATATATATATATATAAAGAAGACAACAAATTTTGAAGGTTAATCATTTGGGATGTGCATAGACTTTTTTTTTTTTTGATAAATTGATGGAACCTTTATAAACGTTTATATAAACTTTTTTTCATACTAGTATGAATCAATTGTTTAATAACTCAAATCTTTAAATAATGGAGTTCAGTATTGTAGTAGCTGAAATTATTGTAAACAATATAAAATTATTTATAAACTTTTACTTCTCGTTACACGAAACTTATAACTTTGTGTTATTGTTTTGTTTAATTTTATTTTTTTCATTGACAATAAACTTCAAACTTGAAGCTTGTAACTTCAATACTCTGCCACAACAATGAGGCAAAATATAAACTCATCAAAACACAAAAATGAAATAAGTCACCATTAATCTTATTGTGAGCGTGACCAAAAGTTAAAAAAAAATATATATATATATATATTTATTAGTAAAAATAAAATGTTTGGTCCAGATAAAAAAAGTGTACTGGGTGACATAGGGCTCCTTAATTCTGCGTAAAGATTTTCTATTTTGATTTAAATCAAACTAGAAACATAACCAACCAAGTTAATAGACTAAAATCAACAAATACAAAATTTCAAAAAGTATATACGTACTTTATGACCAGCCCTCCACCTCAAACTCATATTATTTTTTTACCCTTTTAAACCTTATTTAACATCAAGTTAGGTAGGTATCTAAAGCAAGAATTTTTCATACCAAAAAGAAAAAAAAACAGTAAAATCTAATTACTAAAAGTTTTCTTTAAGCCATTTTGCACCTCCAAGCAAAACATCAGATAGCCTACAGTATCACGGCAATGCAGCAAAAATAGAAATGAAAATTTAACTTTTACCATAAACAATTTCAATTAACTTCAATCTAAATATTCAAACCATTGCCATAGAGAGCTGAGCAGTAGAAAGCAATCCCAAAATGCAGTATACATACACACATAAACCGAACCAACGTCATTGTCCTGCATCAGTTCATAACAACATTCTATTCATTAGTAAAATTGTGCATAACTTCATGACGCTGTTTTTTACTTCTTTCGGAAACGTATGTATATGCCCCCGAATTGAATCCAAAGTATCAAAATTTTTGGGATAGAAAAACAAATCTAAATGGTCCAATTTAATCCAGCTAGGTTTGGATTGAGGTTGACTCAACTAGGCATTTTTTTTTCGTGTTTGGTTCGATCCCTGTTTAATTCCTACTCGATACTTAGTTCCATTTCTCATACTTGTGTCTTAACATGCATAATATAGAGCATAACTTCTAATGTTTTTGAATTTCTTAATGCTGAGATTCAATTCTTACTCGCAAGGTCAAATTACGTTCCCCACCAAAAACTTCAAAGTGGGAGCAGTTGTAATTATAGTAAGGTGTAATTTGATAATTAAAACTAGGGATTGACTTGGAATTCAACATGGAAAACTAAACCCAGCGCAATACTTACACTAATCAATGGCTAATGCTTCTCTAGAAAGACCAGCTGACATGCTGAAAATGAACTTACAACAGAACAGATATTTGTGTCCGCGAATCTCTAAAGGGATTGAGGACCAAAATGTCATCATCTTTCCTGCAAAAGTAAATTTACCAGCGTGATCAAGGCACAAATGGATCATCACATGGAAAAAGAAAAAGTAAAAGGGAGATTCCCGGAGGCATAATGTAAAAAACTACTCAAGAACAAACATAACGAAATAGAATAACAAGCCAAAGAAGAAAAAAAAAAGAATATCATACGAACATTCTTCATTCTCGATGACCAAATCCCATCAAATCTCTTCAAACAAAATGCCAAAAAATATCACAAAGAGGACTCTTAAAAACTGAATCAGTAAAGAATAAAGTTAGAATAAATGAAAGATAAAACATTGAAGCTTTAGAAACAACTCTTCCTGATACCCTACCATGGGGTGTATATCCATAAGGAACATATGGAAAAATAACTGCAAGAAGTCCATTCAAGTCAAGAAGAAAAAGCTTCTTCTGCACACAATCTGCACATGCTCTTCCCAAAAAATAGCCTCTTCCAGATTTGTTTCCAATCTCTCCTCTCCTTGGATGTGAGTTCACCATCTAAACCATTTGAAATGCATTTCTTCTGCAGAATACTTTCTGAAATTTGTGCTGATGTACCATGGCTACCTTCCAGTTCCTGGTCTAACTTAGCCTCAGAAATGCCAGTTGCATGTTGCCCATATGAATGGTCTTGCAAAGTCCGCGGCAAATCCTGCTCCTCAGGAGCTTTTGAACCATTAACAGAGAAATTAGAGGACATTCCACTTTCACCATGATTTATTCTAATTGTTTTGTTCTTCCTCTGGTTGGTTTCAACATTTTGTATGTTAGGCAAAGTGTGGTCAACCCTGGCATCAACATCTTGTTGACTAGGATTATTAAATTCTTTGGAGAAACAATTTCATGAGATAAGAGAATTTTCTTTTGTTCTTGATGAATTCAAACCTGCAACTTTAAGAACATACTTCCTGTCATTCTTGCTATCATAGTTTGCTTCATTATTCTCTTAGGATCATAATGGTTACCCCAATGCGCGAGCCTTCATTCTTTTCCTTGCACAAACTAAACTTGTGTTGAGCTCTGATATTTGAGGCTCAGAATATTCCAAGATTGGTTCGTTTGCATAAATGTACTGGCAAAGCATCCTTCCTTACAGAATTTTCTTCCTCTAACATTTTTTTTATCATCATTTTCAAGGGCACTATAATTGTTTTCCTTCAGTTTCTTTCTTTTTCTCTCTTCTGGTGGATGCCTTAATTCTGGGTAGCCCATTTCTGAATCAATCTGCAGGCCAATATCAATCAAATCCTCCATTACAAGGGGAGTAATCTTAACTGAAGAAGGATCTTCATCACTGCAACTCATATCATTATCTTCGGAGGCATTCTCCTGTCTCTTCTTTTGCTTCATTCCTGTCCTCTCTTCTGGTTGATTGCTTAATTCTGAGTCAATATCAATTTTACCAATTAGAGACGTATCTCTGTATCATTATTAATGCTTTCATGATTTTGTTTGCAGTGACATGTAATGTAACATGCACTTACCCACAGATTCCAGTTTCTCAGACCTGAAGCTGTTACATCTCCACCTCATTTTTCTAAATCCTATAATCACTTCTTGTCCAAATTGCTCCTCTCGCTCCTAGAGCAAGGACAATTTTGACATGCAAGCCCATTTCCTGATATGCAACTTACTTCAGAGGCACTTAAATACAGAACAAGTTTCATTTATTAATTAGATATATGACTCTTAATTTAGTAAGAGTGTATTTATTGTGTTCTCTCATTCAAATGCTGGCTCTTGCTTCAAAATAAGGTAAATAGAGTTTGTGCTTGATCCACATATCCAATCTGCCGAACTTGACATATAAAAGTAGAGAACTTGTTGCAGTTACCTAACAGCTTCCAGACCTGGAGCCTAATGCAGGAGCTTTTCAGATATCAACCGAAGCTTGATGGGGAAGACTAATCCAAAAACACCCACTAGCCCTTGTTGAGTACACTGGCATGCAAAGTTCAACTACAAGAGTTATTGGCATGTCAAGATTTCCATTACAAATTTCAACTATCTGGTTAACTACACACAATAGACCCTTGCTGTTCAATATCTCAATCTCAATAATGTCATCCCAGTGCCCAACTTTGCCTACAGGCCTCTCATCCCTTGCCAATCGCAAAGTAAGCCCATGTTACAAATCCAATTCCAAATTCTTGTTCATTTCTAATAATCTATGCTAACTTGCACCACCAAGAATCTTACAAGAAATGCATATGGATTTTAGCTAGCTCAATACTTGGCAATGCAGATGACAGTGGAATGTTTATGGTATGCAATTCTTCAGTGGTATTAAACACAAGCTGGCCATGTGGGAATCAGCAAATAGAAATGAATTTTAAGAAAGATATTAATACATTCACATTAACTCTTTCACATTTAGACTTGATTTCGTTTGGAATGACATGAGGATTTGCATTTATTCAAACAAAACCACTAATTTAACTTGTCTTGCTATGATTGTGTTAAAAAGCACTCCTATGTACTTTCTCTTGGGAGACACAAGTACTTTCAGTGGGTGAAATATGGTACAAGAACTCCAGTGTTGCTAAAAAAATAGTTCTTACACAAAATGTCGGATCACCTTCTTACTATTTTCGTTATCCATATTGCAATTGGATCAAAAAGTTGGTGGTTAGATGGTTATCACCATTTTTTTTATGATTGTGTTAAATGCAATTCTATTTTTTTTATCACCATTCATTAGCCCATTGGGGAACGTATGTGATTTCATATTTGAGAACACATCAGGAGAGAAGTGAGTATTTGATTGAATAAAAAGGGACTAAAAGAGAGTTAGAAGTAGGCTAAAGTGAAAAACTTCAGTGCAAAAAGAAGGCTTGTACGTTAAGCAGTTCAAATACTGACATGACATATTACTTGAAGCTCAATTGAGCTGTTGTATATACATGTGAATAAGTATATACAACAGCAGTTTTTGGTGCCTTGTTAATATATACCATACTTTTTATTTTTTTAAAAAAAGTATATACAATAGCAGTATATCTGAAGGGAGCTATCATTGAGCTACTAGTGTTCAGGATCTCTCAGAAAATCCCATAACAGTAACACAGCCATTACCGCTAACATCATTTTCTGTCAAAGTTCTTCTTCAAAATCAAGCAACTCAATTAATATTTTTTCAAAAGAAAAAAGGTGCATTTGATGTTGTATTTATACTAGAGGAACGTATCATACAGATGAAGTGAAAGTATCATCATTTTAGGCACCTAACAGTGATCTATTCCTAACAAAAGAACACGAGCTTGCTTTGAAGAGCCTGTGGTTGAGTGGCCGCATAACAAGGGAAGTAAGAGATTAAAAGGGAAGGAGGGCAAACAGGTTGCTGACTTCTGAGAAGAAACCTCAAATGGCTCAAACAAGTTTGCAAGACTAAATCAAATAACAAACGTATTTTTTGTAGGTTCTTTAGTTTAAGTTTTCTTTCCTAGATTTTTATTCAATTAAGGAGAATTCTAAAGCTTATGTCATTGAGAGAATCACAGTTAAATTTAAGTTTTCTCACAATTGATAAGTTCCAAACAAGAGAAAATAAAGTTATTTTCTTTTTCCTACTCTCCATTCTCCTCCATCCAAACAGACCCTAAGTATATTTCCATGATGAAAATATAAGATATGCATAACCACCATGCCCAACAGATAAAATCAAATAACATAAAGCAACAGCTCAAGACATTAGTAGCTCTGGCTTTCTCTATAGAACTTGTTCTTAATGATCTTTACAAAACTAAATTAACAGTTTAGTTGAAGATGTCTCTTTCTCTTTACCAGTTATGCTGGCAATAAAACTAAACTAATGCACACGCTAATTTGACCAGACCACTGATACTTCTGAATTTCAAGATAAATCCGTTTATGATTTTTAATTTTAACTTTCTGGGGAAAAGGATAAGAGATTCTTATAAAGCAGTATATTGAGTGTCTGAACCAAAATCTTATTTCTAATGTCTCCATGGATAGTGCAAAATTAGAAAATATTAAGACAATACAGAAGGATCAACTTTGAAGAAAGGAACTCAAATCAACTTTTTCCATACCTCTAGATAATTGTTGAAATTTCAAAAGTAATATTCAGACATACATCAAGCAGCTTGCCTCCTCAATGGCTTCTTTACAAAACTTAATCGAATTTGCTTAAGCCGTCTCCTCTTCCTTGCCATTTTCTCGGGCAAAGTCTCCCTCTTCCTCTCCTTCTTCACAGCTTTCACCTTCTTCTTCATGAATCTTGAGTCAACCCCATACTCTTTAGGCGACACTGGCAAGCCATTTTTTGAGGCTTCATTATAAAGGGCATTGGCTCTATCAAGTCGATTATGAGCACACCACTTCTCCATCAACAGATCATAAGTCTTGATCCCTGGCTTGCACCCGTCCTGCTTCATCTTCTTGAAAACAGTCATAGCATGATCAAGCCTCTCAATTCCACACAATATCTTCAGAAACCCATAATAAGCTTTCTTATCAAGCGCATCTCCGAACCCAGCTGACTTCATTCTATCAATCATTTCATCTCCTTCCCCAACTCTCGCTGCCTGGTACAAGCTCTTGATTAGAATGAGAAACGTTGTGGCGTCAGGATAACAACCCCATTCTCCCATTCTGTGGAACAGTTTCATTGCCTCTTCTGTCCTCCTGATCTTACACAAGTTGGCAATCAGCACATTGAATGTCTCAACATTTCTCGGAACTCCATAGAAGTCCATATCAAGCAACACCTTATCAGCCTCTGAGGAAAGGCGAAATGGATCCTTTTTCCGGCAAAGCTTACAGACACAATCAAGGATGGCGTTGTACGCCATGGTTCCAATCTCGAATCCTCCTCTGTACATTTCCCCAGCGAGCCTCTTAGCTTCATCAAGTTTCCCATCAACGCACCAACCCTTGATCAGCAAATCACATATCTTCTCATCAGGGAATATCTCATTGGCCAAATTATTTACCATTTTCTCCGCATAACTAGCGTATCCATTCTCGCAAAGCTTCTCCACGACCAGCGTTAGCGATTCCCTATCGCGCTTAAACCCATAATCGTTCTCCATGCTCTCGAAAAAGCCGACAACCTGTGTAGGCCGACCCGCCCGCACCATCCTGTCGATGGCGGACAGTAGGGACTTAGCGCCCGCAACAGTCTTGTTAGCAACTAAAAGATCATGGATCGCCTTGAAATCATTGCGGCGGCCGAAGTAATCGACGAAAAAGGACACTGTTTCGTCCGTGTGAGCGAAGCTAGGATTTGAGACCAGCCACTGGTTAAATCCTAAAACCGAACGGCCCGCTTCCGGAGCAAGATTAAGCGTGTGCTGGACCAGGGTAGAAGTTGGAGTGATGTGGGAGAAGCCGAGCTGGAGATTTTGGGAGATGGATAGAGGGTCTAGAGTAGGGTTTTTGAGTAGTTCTTCAGAGAGAGAAGCCGCGAAGCTTTGAATTTCAGGGCTTGTGACGGATTGAGTGGAGAATGGCAAGGTGAATCTGGTGAAATTGGTGGCGCCAAAACGGGGGAAAAGTGAGGGTTTAAGGTGAAGGAGGAGAGGGTTTTGCCGAGTCTGAGCATGAGACAAGGAGATTGATCGAAGAATTAATCTAACTAGCCGCGGCATTGTTAAGAAAGAAATTGTATTCCGGCTTTGGAAAAGCCAGCAAAGTGAGTTGCAGGAGAAAGATGAAATCGGCAAAGTAGATGCTTCGGAATGAATCGCAGGAGGAGGAAGACGAAATTTTCGAAACCCTACCTGACGAAGGAGGAAAGCGGAATTGGCGAAAAATAAAAAGATAAAAAATAAAAACTTTTAATTTTTAGCTTCAACGGTCAAACTGTATTTTGGTAATCAATTAGAATATGTTATGGTTAATAATTCAATATTAAGATCACTTTTAATTATATTTTTTAATTATCAAATATGTTTCATTCATGTATTAATTATAATCAACTATTTGTTTATATTGTCATAAAAATAAAAATAAGGAGGAAATTATATTAAATAAATTTTAAAAAACATTATTATATTTAGTATATAAAGAATATTATTTGACGGTTGCATATAATGTGAAAACCACCTTTGTTTTAGAGTGTGTTAAGTATGATTGGCTGAAAATTTAGTAATTCCAACAAAAAGAAATTTTAGACGAAAATATGAATTATTTTTATTTTATTTTTAATAGAAAGAAATAAAAAATTATAGATATATTGTTTTAAAAGAAAAATATTCAAATCATTAGTGTAACACCCAATTATTTTTTATTATATTTTATTTTTATTATTTCTATATATATATATAAATATATGTTAATTAAATTTAATTTATTTTAATTTGATAAAATGAAAATAATATTAATAATAATAATAAAAAGGGTGAAAAAATAATTGAGCATTTAATTGAAAATAATTTTGGGAGAAATGAGTGAAAATTTGGGTTCTGCGAGTATTTTTAAAAGAAAAATTAGAAAACGGAGTCAAAAAACAATGTAGAAAAGTTACACCACGTTAGCTATCCGGTCACTAGCCCCGACCAACCAGGACACGCCAGGTGGCAGAGACGCTGACGCATGAGGCCACGCGAGGGGAGCCACGTGGGCGATCCGCGTGCGCGCTGTAACACCCAATTTATTTTAATATATATTAAAATTTTAATTTAATTTTTTTTAATATTAATATTTAATTTATAAGGTTTTAATTTAATTTAATGAAAATAAAAATAATAATAATGATAAAATAGGGTAAAATTATTTTTGGGATTTAATTGAAATTGATTTTGAAAAAAATAGGTAAAAATTTGGATTTTAGAAGTGTTTTTGAAAAGAAAATCAGAAACCGGGGGGGTCAAAACGACATTTAGGAAAGTTGTGCCACATCAGCAGCCCCGACCAATCAGAACACGCCACGTAGTAAGGAAGCTGACGCTGGAGACCACGCGGGACGGAACCACGTGAGCGATCCGCGTGCACGCGATCGGACGACCCAGATCTCACGCGTGCGGACGACCCAGATTGAATCACGCACGGACGGCCCAGATCGCATCGCAATGGATGGCCCAGATTTATTTTTATCTTAATCGCGATCGGACGACTCAGATTAAATCGTGATAGACGACTGAGATTAAAAGGGGAAGGTTATAAATAACCTCACCCACACCCGACCCCAAACCCTAGCCGCCAGTAACCTCGCAGGAGAAGAAGAACCAGTTGCCGGAGGAGCCGGCCGCCACCCGCCACCGCACCGAAGGGTTTTCCGACAGTCAAAGAAGGTAAATTTTCTCTCATTGGCTCGTTTTTCGATACTGAATCCACCCATGGCCAAATCGGAGCCAAACCAAAATTTCGATATTGGCAAAAAAGGGACCCTGGGTCTGATTTGAGGTTTTTTGGGACACGTACAGGTACCAGTAGTGCCTTTCAGTTTCCCAGAGAAAATTCAGGGAATTTAGGGACAGCCCGTAAGTACATTGTAGAGCCGATTTCAAACCCCGAAAACAAGTAAGGATTTCTCACCCTATTTCCTATCACGGTATTAAAGCTCAATAAATAATAAAACAGCATTTCGTGAATTAATAGATATATATAAATAATTAAGGTTGCTAATGGAGCTCGAGTTTGATATATTTTTGGTCAGTTGCTGTTTTAGTTATTTTACAGTTTTAAATACAGTATGGTATCTGATGTGTTTATTTTATGGTTATGTATGCATGAATCATGATTTCCTTTATTATGGTTTGAATTATGGTGAACCCATTGTTGTGTTATTTTGTTTGGTGTTCATTATTAGTTTACGTGTTTGTGTATGATTGGATGATTGAGATCAAAGAAAATGGAAAAAATGTTATGTGAATTGATAAATAGATAATTTGGACAGCCTAACTAGATATCCTGGGAGATAGTGGACGAACCGGGTCCGTAGGAAACCCTACCGGGAACGTGGTCTCTCATATCGGACAAGGTATAGAGACCTTATGTATTTTGGCGCCCATACCAGACGGGGTATGGGAACGGCCCGTTTCACCCTCATACCAGATAGGGTATTGAGGTTTATGGTTTTGGCGCCCATACCGGACGGGGTATGGGGACGGCCCGTTTCACCCTCATACCGAACGGGATATTGAGGTTCATGGTTTTGGCGCCCATACCGGACGGGGTATGGAGACGGTCCTGGAATCAAGTTATTAATGTTAATGGTTCACGTGTAGCGGGGACCCCCTATGGATCCCCGTGGATACTAATAGGCTGGTAAAAGAGGAGAATTGTTGTCTTATTTTTGAAGTGCAAAAGTATAACATGTGCTATGTTACAAAGTGTGTATGATTTTATGATGGTTATAATGTTATTGTTTTCATATGTTATTTTCATGAATCTCAACGAGGTAAGTGAACAGTAAAGGTTTTTATTATTAATAAATAAGTTTGTTATAAATTATGCTCCATTGGTCGTTTTTGTTTTCTACTAACCTTTACTTCTGTGGCAGTGAGATAATGTGATGTCTTTACTGGGCTAGTGTACCTCATTCCTTACTTAACCATTTCAGATCAGAAAGACGTGATTCCCGAGCCCGTTCCACAGGAAGACGGCGAGTTAGACGGCTAAAGATTTTATAGTTCTATTTATAGTTTTTATTTCGAGTATTTCTTTTAATCAGCTTATTCTTTCATATATTGAATACTTTTTTGGTTATTGTGTAAGGGATGTTAATCAGAAATTTTTATTTCGCTTCCGCATTTAAAATTTTAATACATACATCTTCATTTAAAATTTCCGGGGCCGTTACAGTTGGTATCAGAGCCGCGTTCCTCGGACTCATCCCTTACACAATAATGCTTAGAGAAATACCCACCGGTAAATTGTTAATCAACTCTTCCGTGTGAAATGCAGGTGCAAAGAAATGAGGAGAGGAAGACCCCCACTAAACCGAGCAGCCCAGGATGGTTCGCTTCGGGAAGATGTGGACAGAATATTTGAGATGCTGGGAAGGATCATGGCCACCCAGCAAGGTCGAGAGGAGAGGAGGGAGTTACCCGAACCTCCCACACTACCACGGGTTGAGCCACTGCTACAGCAAGCGGATCCCGAGCCACCCCGTTATGAGCTTGCTCCACCACAGTACCACCTGGAACCACCGCCGCAGTATGAACCAGTGCCCCAGCCACCGTACTGCCCGGCACCGCCACAGTACAATCCGGTGCCCCCACCATATCAGCAAGTGCCACCACAGGGCCCCCCAGTCTATCCCCAGCCGGGCCCAGTCCCTCTTCCACGGGACGCAGCTCCTTCCTTAATCGACCCAGGCTACATAGAGAGGTACAGGAGACTGAACCCTTCCACTTTTGCAGGGGGATCCTCTTTTGAAGATGTCCAGTACTAGTTGGCGGAGACTAAGAGAGCTTTCAAGACCTTCGGAGTGGTTCCCGAGCAGAGAGCTGCCCTTGCTTCCTACATGCTGGTAGGGAAGCAGGTCGTTAGTGGGAGCTCAAGCAGACCACCCTGCCTACACCAGCCACTTGGGAGCAGTTCTTAGTGGCCTTCCATGCGGAGTATCTCCTTGAGCACATCCGACACCTGAAGGAGATGGAGTTTGTTCAGCTGGTCCAAGAAAATATGACGGTATCGGAATATGCTCGTAAGTTCTTAGAGTTGGGCCGATACTCCCCGGAGACATTGATGGATGAAGGCAGGAAGGCCAAGAGATTCCAGTGGGGCCTCCGCCCAGAAATCAAGCAACACTTATTGGTACTGGAGTTCAAGACATACTCAGCCGTTCTAGCAAAGGCACAGATTGTGGAGAGGAGTTTCAACACCCGTCCTCAGTCAGCAGGGAGTCACCGACCCTCAGATCCACCCAGCAGACCAGCACCTACTGCACCGGTCCAACCAAATAAGAGGCCCAGACAAGTGATCCAGGCCCCTCCTCAGGCTCTAGGGGCAGCACGTGGAAAGATCTGCCAGCACTGTGGCAAGGATCACAGGGACCGACCATGCTACCGCCTCAACAACACCTGTCGCATATGTGGCAGTGTCCAGCACTATGCGAGAGAGTGCCCGAGGAACCAGAACCAAGGAAGACCTCCTTTTAAGGGCAGGGTTTACAACCTTACCCAGCAGGATGCCGACGCCGACTCGAACGTAGTATAAGGTATGTACATTATCTGTGACCATATGCTCATGTTTATTTGACACTGGTGCATCGCATTCATTTGTTTCACATGTTTTTGCTTCCAAACTTAATGTATAACTTGATAAACTTGATTCATTATTATTTGTGTCTACTGCTGGGGGTGAAACACTATTAGGAGAAGTTATCTACAGGGCTTGTGCCGTGGAGATAGCAAATAGAAAATTGAGTGTAGACCTGATAGGTTTAGACACGGGGGATTTTGATGTAATCTTAGGAATGGATTGGCTAGCAGCGTATCACGCCACCATAGATTGCTTTAACAAGAAGGTTGCATTTAATTCTCCTAATGAGGAGCCATTTACAAATTAATAAAATCATTTAGTACTTATTCCTTGATGGCAAGTTTCCTTAATTTTTTAGTACCTTAATCTTGCTAATTTCTCTAACTAGGCAAGTCCAAGAAGTAAATTTGTATCCAAGAGATTCTAGTAGTCTGTGACTTTCCAAATGTGTTTCCGGACGAACTACCCGGACTGCAAGTGGACAGGAAAGTCGAGTTCACTATAGACCTACAACCAGGCACCCAGCCCATTTCGTTTGCTCCTTACCGCATGAGCCGCATTGAAATGGAAGAGCTGAGGAAACAGATCACTGAATTACAAGACAGTGGTTTTATTATACACAGTGTATCCCCTTGGGGTGCCGGAGTCACTTTTGCAAGGAAGGGAGATGGAACGTTGAGACTGTGTATTGATTACAGAGGATTGAACAAGGCTATGATCAAGAACAAATATCCCCTTCCCATAATTGATGACCTCTTCGATCAGCTGCAGGGTACACAAGTCTTCTCTAAAATAAATCTGCGATCAGGCTATCATCAGATGAAGATAAGAACAGAAGACATCCCCAAGACGACTTTTTGAACCAGGTACGGACACTATGAGTTCCTTGTCATGCCATTTGGGCTAACCAACGCCCCGACAATCTTTATGGATCTGATGAACATGGTCTTCAGAGAGTTCTTTGATTAATTTGTTATCGTGTTCATCGATGACATCTTAGTATACTCAAAAAGCAGAGAAGAAGATGCTCACCATCTTGCCCAAGTTTTGCAGGTCCTCATAAACAAGAAGTTATATGCAAAGTTGAGTAAGTGTGGATTCTGGTTTGAGCAGACCACCTTCCTAGGACACATCATATCGAATGAAGGAGTATCAGTGAATCCCGAAAAGGTTGAAGTGGTACTTGGTTGGAAGAAGTTGACATCAGTTAAGGAAATCCGAAGTTTCCTAGGGATGGCAGGTTATTACCGCAGGTTTGTTGAAGGATTCTCCAGCCTAGCAGCTCCTCTAACCCGACTCACAAAGAAGAATGTCAAATTTGAGTGGAATGAGGACTGTGAAATAAGCTTTTCAAAATTAAAGAAGCGGCTGACTACTGCACCCGTATTGGCTTTACCGAGTGGATCAGGGGGATATACAGTTTACAGTGATGCCTCATCTCTAGGCCTAGGTTGTGTCCTGATGCAACATAGAAAGGTCATAGCATATGGGTCCAGGCAGTTAAAGAATCATGAGAAGAATTATCTCACCCACGACTTGGAGCTTGCCGCAATTATACACACCTTGAAAATCTAACGCCACTACTTGTACGGAAAGACCTTTTAGATCTATACCGATCATAAGAGTTTGAAACACATATTCACTCAGAAGGATCTCAACATATGTCAGAGAAAATGGATGGAACTCCTTAAGGACTATAATTGTGATATCTTATACCATCCGGGTAAGGGCAATGTGGTAGCAGATACTTTCAGCAGGAAAAGTGCAGGTATCTTACCCCATTTGATGACTTCAGAATGCAGGCAAATTAGGGTCACACAACAGGTTCGACTTCAAGATTTGAGTAGAGTCACATGTTTGGGCCGCCTGACAGTCCAGCCCGAGTTAATCCAGAGAATAAGGAAAACCCAGTCAGTCAACCCCGCCCTGGTAGCCCGCAAGAAGGATGCAGAACAGGGAGTGAGCTCAGAATTCCGAATCTCTGTCGATGAGTTACTCCGTTTCTAAGACAGGGTGTGTGTCCCAGACGACAGTGAGTTAAAGAGAGACATCATGACAGAGTCCCATAGCTCGAAATTTGACATGCATCCAGGAAGCACCAAAATGTACCAAGACATGCGACCCCGGTTTTGGTGGAATGGGATGAAGAGGGACATAGCCGACTTTGTATCCAAGTGCTTGGTATGTCAGCATATCAAGGCAGAGCATCAGCACCCAGGTGGGCTAGTTCAGTCGTTACCAATTCCGGAGTGGAAGTGGGAACACATCACCATGGATTTCATAATGGGATTACCCAAAGCATGTTCAGGACATGACACCATCTGGGTAATCATTGACCGGCTTACCAAATCTTCTCACTTCTTGACCATCAGAATGACCGACCCCTTAGACAAGTTGGCAAGAATGTATATCCGGAAATTAGTCAGATTGCACAGAGTCCCAATGACAGTGGTATCCGACAGAGACCCCAGGTTCACTTATCGGTTTTGGAGTAGCTTTCAGCAAGCTATAGGAACAAAGCTATCTCTTAGTATTGCCTTCCATCCTCAAACTGATGGACAATCAGAAAGGACAATTCGTACACTTGAGGATATGCTCCGAGCTTGTGTCCTTGACTCTGGGGGCCATTGGGACGACCATCTACCCCTGATAGAGTTTGCCTACAACAACAGCTACCAAGCGAACATCGGCATGGCTCCGTATGAGGCGTTATATGGGCGCCCATGCAGATCACCGATTTGTTGGGAAGAAGTAGGCGATAAAAGATTGTTCGATCCGGAGTTGGTAGAGAATACCACGTCTAAAATAGTTAAAATTAGAAAGAACATTCAGACAGCTCAGAGTAGGCAGAAGAGTTATGCAGATACTTGGAGGAGATATCTAGCTTTTGAGAAATGCGATCGAGTGTTCCTTAAGATCACTCATTTCAAGGGAATTAGTAGGTTCGGCATGAGGAGAAAATTGAACCCCCGATTTATTGGACCTTTTGAAATCTTAGACAGGATTGGTACTGCTACCTACAGACTAGCACTGCCTCCAGAGCTCTCCAAGGTCCACAATGTGTTCCACGTATCCATACTACGTAAATACAACCCGGACCCCTCTCATGTTTTGGCTCATGAACCGCTTCCACTCTAAGAGAACTTATTGTAGCAGCCCCGGAAATTTAAAATGGAAATTATATTATAAATATCAAATGCGGAAGCGAAGACAAAATTTGATTAACATCCCTTACACTAAAACCAAAAACGTGCTCACAAAATATAAAAGATTAAACTACCTAAAGGAGAAACTTGAAAGTAAAAACTACGAATGTGACTATGGAGTCTTTAGGCGTCCCCTTCGTCGTCCTCCTGCGGAACCGGCTCGGGAACGATGTACTCTTGATCTGAAATGATTAAATAAGGAATGAGCTACACTAGCCCAGTAAGGACATCACGATATCTCACCGTCACAGAGGTAAAGGTGGGTAGAAAACACAAAAAGACCAATGGAGCATAATTTACAACAAATCCTTTTATTAATAATAAAATCTTTACCATTCACTTACCTCGGTGAAATTTATAAAACAATATACGAAAGCAATAACATCATCATCATCATGAAAACATATATATGAACTGTATAACATAATACCTATCAAGCTTTTCGTAATTTAATCGTTACACAACATATTTTCCTCATTTACCAGCCCACTAGTATCCATGGGGATCCATAGGGGTCCCGCTACCCGTTAACCTTTAACACTTGAAATCATATTCCAGGGCCGTCCCCATACCCCGTCCGGTATGGGCGCCAAAACACATAAGATCTTCATACCCCGTCCGGTATGGGAGACCACAATCCCGGTAGGGTTCCCTACGGACCCGGTCCGTCCACCATCTCCCAGGATATCTAGTCAGGCTGACCACATTATACAATTTCCATTTACATAATCTTTCATTCTCCCTTTCCCTCAGTCAGCATTATCAATCATATACAAACAAGCAAAACGATAATTTATGCCAAACAGACAACATACAGCATCAATATCCCGGTCATTCAATCCATAATCAATAAAACAGTAGAATATGCACACGAAACTATAAAATGAAAACATCAAATCTCATACTGCATTTAAAACTGTAAACAGGCCAAATAACAGTTAACCGACAAACACACTAGACTCGGGCTCCATTAGCGACCTTAAGCAATTTCACACATTCGTTGATTCATGAAATATCGTTTTATCATTTATGATACTTTAAAACCGTGATAGGAAATAGGGTGAGGGGTCCTTACTCGTTTCGGGGTCCGAACACGGCTTCACAGTGCGCCTACAGGCTGTCCCTAATTTTCCCTGAATTTTTCTCGGGGAACTGAAATGCACTACTGGTACCTGCACGTGTTCCAAAAAAATTCCAAATTAGGCCCAGGGCCCCTTTCGGCCCATATCTCAACTCCGGCACGGCGGGTCTGCCGTGCTCCGGCGACGGCGCCGCCGCTTGCGACGGCGGTTTGCCTCGGGTTGGCCGTTTTCGGCCGTTTCCAGCCGAATTCGGCCACACTCGCATTGATTCATTGTGATAAAACAACTCTACGGCCCTCGGGGGGCCGAAAATTTACGGAAAACCGAAGCTTACCGGTGGCGGTGCTCTCGGGTGCGCGGCTCTCCGGTGAAGTTCGTGTTTTGGT
>NW_019014625.1:444762-455820 GCF_000150535.2 Carica papaya | reverse complement strand
TTTCTCCCATTGGCTCGTTTTTCGATGATGAATCTGCCCATGGCTAAATCGGAGCCAAACCACCAGCCAGTCGGCCAGAAAATACCACCGAAGTACAGCGGTGCCGCCGTGGCTTCCCTCGGTTTTTGCCTCCGATGAGGCCCTTTCCGATTCCCATTCGATGCAATTTTTACACCACTGTGATCACCGTCCTTTTCTCTACAAGTTGACTGGAGCAAAACATCAAACCACGACTCGCGCAAAAGAAGCCGCCGCACCCGAGTGCTCCGCCGCCAGTAAGTCTCAGTTTTTCGTGAATTTTTTGGTCCACCGAGGGCCTGAGGGTTGTTTTATTGCAGGAACCAATGCAGGTTTGGCCGAAAACGGCCAACCCGAGGTGGATCGCCACCGCGGGCGGCGGTGCCGTCGTCGGAGCACAGCGGAGCCGCCGTGCCGGAATTCTGATATTGACCGAAAAGGGACCCTAGGTTTGATTTAGGGTTTTTTGGGATATGTGCAGGTACCGGTAGTGCATTTCAGTTTCCTGGAGAAAATTCAGGGAATTTAAGGACAGCCCGTAGGTACATTATAAAGCCGATTTCAGACCCCGAAAACAAGTAAGGATTTCTCACCCTATTTCCTATCACGGTATTAAAGCTCAATAAATAATAAAACGGCATTTCGTGAATTAATAAATATGTATAATTAATTAAGGTTGCTAATGGAGCCCGAGTTTGATATATTTTCGGTCAGTTGCTGTTTTAGTTATTTTACAGTTTTAAATACAGTATGGTATTTGATGTGTTTATTTTATGGTTACGTATGCATGAATCATGGTTTCTTTTATTATGGTTTGAATTATGGTGAACCCAATGTTGTGTTATTTTGTTTGGTGTTCATTATTGGTTTACGTATTTGTATATGATTGGATGATTGAGATCAAAGAAAATAGGAAAAAGGTTATGTGAATTGATAAATGGATAATTTGGACAGTCTTACTAGATATCCTGGGAGATAGTGGACGGACTGGGTCCGTAAGGAACCCTACCGGGAACGTGGTCTCTCATATCGGACGGGGTATGGAGACCTTATGTATTTTGGCGCCCATACCGGACGGGGTATGGGGACGGCCCTGAAATCAAGTTATTAATGTTAATGGTTCACGTGTAGCGGGGACCCCCTATGGATCCCCGTGGATACTAGTAGGTTGGTAAAAGATGAGAATTGTTGTTTAATTATTGAAGTGCAAAAGTATAACATGTGTTATGTTACAAAGTGTGTATGATTTTATGATGGTTATAATGTTATTGTTTTCATATGTTACTTTCATGAATTTCACCGAGATAAGTAGACAGTAAAGATTTTTATTATTAATAAATGAGTTTGTTATAAATTATGCTCAATTGGTCGTTTTTGTTTTCTACCAACCTTTACTTCTGTGGCAGTGAGATAGTGTAATGTCTTTACTGGGCTAGTGTACCTCATTCTTTACTTAACCATTTCAAATCAGGAAGACGTGGTTCCCAAGCCCGTTCCACAGGAAGACGGCGAGTTAGACGCCTAAAGATTTTATAGCTCTATTTATAGTTTTTATTTCGAGTATTTCTTTTAATTATCTTATTCTTTCATACATTGAATACGTTTTTGGTTATTGTGTAAGGGATTTTAATCAGAATTTTTATTTCGCTTCCGAATTTAAAATTTTTAATACATACATCTTCATTTAAAATTTTCGGAGCTGTTACAGTTGGTATCAGAGCCGCGTTCCTCGAACTCATCCTTTACACAATAATGCTTAGAGAAATACCCACCGATAAATCGTTACTCAACTCTTCCGTGTGAAATGCAGGTACAAAGAAATGAGAGGAAAACCCTCACTAAACTGAGCAGCCCAGAATGATTCGTTTCGGGAAGATGTGGACATAATATTTGAAATACTGGAAAGGATCATGGCCGCCCAGATCAAAAGCATATGGGTATAAATAATCTCACTCGCACCCAAACCCAAACCCTAGCTGCCAGAGCCCCTCGCCGGAGAAGATAGCCCAACCGCCGGGGAGCCGACCGCTGCCACCTGCTGCCGCATCGAAGCAATTTTCGACAACCAAATAAGGTAAAAATTCTACTATTTGCTCAGAATTTGATTTCAAACCCACCCATGACCAAATCGGAGTGAAAGAACCTGCCAATTGGCCAGAAAACGCCACTAAAGCTCAGTGATGCCATCATGGGGTGCTTCAGTTTTCGCCTCCGATGAAGCCCTTCCCGATTCCCGTTCGATGTGATTTTTCTACCGTTGTGATCACCGTTTCCTCCTCTACAGGTTGACCAGAGCAAAATACCCAACCGCAACGTGAACCAGAGAACCACCGCACCGGAGAGCCCCACCGCCTGTGAGTTTCGATTTTTTACGTTTTTTCGGCCCATCGAGGGCCCTAAGTGTGTTTTCTTACAAGAACCGATGCAAGTTTAGCTGAATTCGGCCGAAAACAACCAACCCGAGGTGAATCGCCGCCACTCGCGACGGCGCCGTCTCCGTAGCACGGCGGAGCCGCCGTGCCAGATTTCCAATATTGGTTGAGTAGGCCTTGGGACTCATTTTGTGTTATTTGGAACATTTGTAGGTACTGTAAGTGCGTTTCAGTTACCGAAGAAAAATTCAGGGAACCTAGGGACCGCCCATAGGCGCAGTAACCATTTAGCTTTTCGGTGACAAATCAAGTAAGGACCCCTCACCCTATTTCCTATCATAGATGTAAAGTTTGAATAAATAATAATAAGATCTTTTGTACAAGTTAGATACATTTGCATAATTAATTACAGATTGTTAATAGAGCTCGAACTGGACATTATTCTCTATTGATTCCTCCTTGATTTATTTTACAGTTTAAATGCATTATGGTATCTGATATATCTATTATATGGTTTTAAATGCATGTATTACTGTTTTGTTTGACCAATGTGTGATTTTGGAATTTATGATATAATTATATTACCGGGTGCATGTTTATTGTTTATGTGATTATATTCAACTTGGTAATGGAGACTAAGGAAAAACATATACGATGACAGCCTCATTAGATATCCTGAGAGATGGTGGACAGACCGGGTTCATAGGGAACCCTACCGTGAACGTCGTCTCATACCGGACGAGGTATGGAGACTTGATCATTTGGCACTCATACCGGACGGGGTATGGGGACGACCCACTTCACCCTCATACCGGATGAGATATTGAAGTTTAATGTTTTGGCGCTTATACCGAACGAAGCATGGGGACGGTCTTGAAATTAAGATTGTTAAGGGGAATGGTTCACGTGTAGCAGGAGCACCCCTATAGATCCCCATGGATATTAGTAGACTGGTGAAAACGAGAAACAGTGATAATCAGTTATTGTTAATGAATATGGATTTATAATATATTTTATGTTACTGATTTTACATGAAATTGTGATCTGTATGATATTACTGCTTCTGTAATTTGTTTCCATCAATTCCCCAATGGTAAGAAAAATGGTAAATAGTTTTATTTTAAATAAATGTATTGCTTTAAATCTACTGCTCTATTTGTTGTTTTGATTTTCTACCAACCTTTATTTCTATGACGTTGATATAGTATGATGTCCTTACTGAGATAGTGTAACTCATTCCTTATTTAACCATTTCAGATCAGGAGGACCTGGTTCCCAATCCCGATCTACAAAAAAACTGCGAGTAGATGCTAAATGATTTACAGTTTCCTTAATTTTTCTCATTTTTCGTATTTATTTCATAAAATTTATTCCGTAATATTGTTTAATATTTTTAAATTATTGTGTAAGGGATGTTAACCTTAATTTTTTATTTTGTTTCCGCACTCAGATTATTATATGTATTCCCTTTTAAATTTCTGAAACCGTTACAACTAGTGTGATTGCTAATAACTTTAATCATCTCCAAAAGTAAGCACATGTTGTAATAAATTCAAAAATATTCCACCTTTCCTTCCTTACAAGTGAAAATTGAACATATTGTAATAAATTTGCATGCTTGAAGCCAGTTTACATATGAAATGGCAAGAAAAAAATATATGTATATATATAAAACCAATTAAATTAGTGTTCAACGAGGATTCCAGGACTAATGAAGTTCGACTATCGTGTGCAAGAAATCTATATCATGCATGGTGAAGTGTTGATTACCCCCCAACACCTTCCATTCTATATAGCTTGAACTTAAGATGAGGGAGAACAAAACAAAAAATAGCACCATTAAACCATGAAGGCTAAAAGTGTGTATACATACAAATGTCTATATCTATAAGGGCAGAGTAACAAAACAAGGCTAGGCCTTCTTCCAGCAACTTGGAGGCTAACCAGGGTTAGGCCAAATTCATGTTCTAATTTCTAATTTTCAAGCCGACATTGCAATAGCAAGACAATGATGGGTATTGTTTCAACCAAAATGTGGGCATCCACCTCTCATGTTCCCAAGAGTGATGACACATAAATTAGTTCTGATGAACATTTAAACCTGAAAATATCGATCTTCTAATTGAACATCCAAAAGGGAAAGACGGTATGCTATTATGAATCAATATACACATTTAAATCTACGCGGCAAGTCATTGTGAATGTCCATCTTAAGAGAACTTGAATTGAAACGCAAAGATATGTTACTTGTACAGATTCCAAGATCGAAAAGAAACTATAAATACCAAAATTTAAGAATGGAGAAGGCTTGCAAATGCTAATGTTAAAATGCAATAAATTGGCTCAGGGAAACTGAATATTTTTCATTATAACATGGTGAAAATAGATTCCTAAATCACATGGATCACCAAATATTGTTACATTAAAGGAAACTAAGTTTAAATATCAAAGACCAGAAAATTTTTAAAGAGATAATATTTCTTTATCCTATTAATCTAACAAGGCTTCCTTGATAAGAATATAGACTAAAGCAAAACCAAAGAAAGTCTGAAGCAAGATTTCACAAAGATTCTTACTCGTTCTCCTACAAACTGCAAATGCTTCTGTCCTTTTTTCCTCTGCTTTCACAGCAACCAAACACCAACTTTGCACATTCTTGGCCTTATCATTGTCATTCTTGATATTTCATGCCCACAATCAACCTAACAAAGAAATAACACAAGAGTCAATACGAAGAAACAAGAAAAGAGGTTGAGAGACACTCTTATCTTATCTTTTGGAGAAAGACGGTGATGTGTATTTTGCATGACAGGCTACGGACATACAGAGGCAGGGAGAGAATCCTGCAGAGGAGAGACTAAACGAGGGACACTTAGCAAGATCCTCTCTCTCCTCCTCTTTTCTTCTCCTAGCCTATAATGAGAGAGACTATCTTCTTTTTTGGAGAAACATGAGAGAGATGGTGATGTGTATTTTGCATGAGAAGCTTGGAGACAGGGGAAGAGGGAGAGGATCCTGCAAAGAAGAGCCTAGACGAAGGACACTTCAAGACTCTCTCTCTCTCCTCCTATCTCCTAGCCTGTCATGGGAAGAGATCTAGAGACTGCAGGGAGAATTTTGGAGTTAAGGGGTTTCTAGGTATATACATATATATATATATATAGAGAGAGAGAGAGAGAGTAGACATGGTAATTAGTGGGGTTAATTTCCAAAAGCCCATAAAATACAAAAATTAACTAGAGGTCACTGTTACCCTAGAAAAACTATAGGTTAATATTAATAAAATGAATAAAAATTTCACAAAAATAAATAAGTATATAAAACCTAAGATTACAGGAATAAAAGATTAAAAAATATCTTCTTATATTGAAATGTTATTAATTAAGTAAAATATTCACACACAAAAAAATAGTTGGTCAACAAATTAAAAAAATAATAATATAAATTCCAAGACCTTTCATTTTATAAATGTCTTTATATAACTTGCATGCTGACACATTGTGTGTGTTTTAAATTCTTAATACATCATCAGCAACAATCCTCGGTCTGGCTAGCAGCAAAGACAATAACCCAAATAGGCTCTTCCTGTAAAACAGGCAGGTGACTCCACTGTACCCAAACAAGGTCCATTAAGTGACAATTGACATCTATCATAAAATAAGAAATAGCAGAATTAAATACATAGGAAGACCAAGATATAGATTTGCAAAGAGAAAAATCTTGAAAAATGTATTGCAGATATGACTAACCTATAAAAATTCGGGTACATGTAAACACTAAGTACAATCCCTTGCATTACAATACTTTATGTCAGTGTTCAAACCTTTTCTTGGATGCTTAGGAAGGTTTCTTGCCCAGTTTCCCAGTTTCGGCAATGAATCACCACTCCGCTGTTCTCAGTCTTGAGACATATTTGCCGTTACGCCTCCACTAAGCCTCTCCATAAATGTGGGTGCTGCTCAATACAGTTCCTAAAAGCATATCCATCCATTTCTTTAATCAAACTCAATGCTGCTATGCCCACACAGGGAGGCAACAAAGCGAGAAGCGTGATCAAATTATGCCTTCAAACCCCACATTCCCATTCTCGTACAAAACACAATAGCCCATCCCCCTCCGACCCAGGTAAACCGGATATGATGTTATCAAAAATGACTCGTTTAGCGTCATGAATCCGACGGCAATTCAAGGAAAGCGAAGTTGTGGAATTCCATGTGACAACATTTCTCTGAAGAATTTCATCGAACAGTTCGTGCACATTTGAAATGGAGAGCGTGGACGTCAACGAGAGTGCAAGCTACAAATGGATTAAAGATGAATGATAACTTGGTAAGATGGGAGTGAAAGGAAGCACTAAGATCAGGTCGAGAAGAAGGGCGAGAGAGGGGTGGATTGGCTGAATAGAGCAAGTGGTGAGTCATGGCGGCCTTGGTTGACATGGGAAGTTAACTACTTGGTGAATGAGATGGCATTGGCGAGTGAGTGGCTAGCTGGTCATGAGGTGTGTTTTTTGGTTGATTTTTTCATTTACATAAAATTATTACTTTTTATTTTTTTACACTAAAATGATGTGCTTCTTTTGACTAATAAAGCTACCTTTGAAGAAATTAATAATGATCAGTATTTTTAATATCACCAGAGTGATTCAAGTTGCTTGTAAATAATAAATAAATAATTAGAAATGCCATTAAATTTTAGAGCTTTATTTCTAAATTATTGGATATTGGTTATTATATCATCCATATTTTTAAATTTTAGATTTGATTAAAATTAGGTTTGTTAAGTTAAAAAATTATATTTTAATATATATATATATTAGATAAATATTACAACCTAGATCAATGAATTAATAAATGTTAAAATATAAATTCATTTGTCTGTGACAAATTTATTTAAAAGATAAATTATATAATATTTTAAAGAAAATAAAACAATTCTTTTGATTCATGGTACCTACAAGTTTTAATATTAGAAAATGAAGAAAAAGATAAACTTTTAAGACTGAGTTTGTTAAAAAAGTATAAATGACAATACAATATAATTTTAATTAAATAATTCCTACAAATTTTTAACAAAATCCAAGAGAAATTTATTAAAACTAAGTAAAAAAGTTTAAAAATAAACTAAAACTAAATAACAAAAAGACATTTTAAAAAAACTTATATATATATATATATATATATATTCAACTTTACTTTTCTTCTTATTCCCACCAACTTCACTATTTAATTTAATCAAATGACTTTGAACATATGTCGTGTTATTATCTCATTTCAACATTTATTAGCAAATAGAATATTGTGATTTGGTTATGAGAAATGAACTTATGTCACAAGTTCTTTTTTTTTTTAAAAAAAAAAATTATTTCTTTTAGGAAACTTTCATTTTGATTAATGTTTGTTTATGTTCTAATGGACCATTATTTTATACCTCCAAACTCTTCATCATTTTCTTGCCATCAATAGCTTCATGGTAAAAGCTAAAAAGGTTGAGAAATAAGAGAATTACATGATTTAGAAATATTACTTTTCTCTAAAATAATAAAATCTATGTAACAAAATTGTCCAAAAAAGAGAAAAAAAAAAGAAAAGGTTAAAGATAATTATTTATGTTTTTATTTTTTTTAAGTTTATTATTTAAATTTATTTTTAAAATTGTTTCTATTTAATCTAATTCACCCTCATGTCAAAATTTATAAAATTCAAATTGTAGATATATTCGATGTACTTTGATAAGTACTCAACAAATAGCAAAACTAAAAGGACTGAAAATATATATGGTCATATTAATGCATACCTTACTCGTAAAAAATAATAATAATAATAATAATACTTCGATATCACACATTTTATTATTATAAATACTTTTTAAAAAATCTAAAAGTGTTCATTTTGGCCTTTTTTGGGATATTCTAAAATACGTAATGTGTGTTTTTTATTTTTGCATAAAAATTTTACGAAACTCAAGAACTGTCAGAAAATGCAATGAAAAAGACGGTGTCTCGAACACAGACCCAGAGCAAGAATCTCTCGTTATTAGAAATTAAAGTTTAATAATTAATAAACAGTATAATTTATGAATATTAAAAATCTCTAATTGATTAAATACAGGTCACCAGTGGAAGCCGGTAATCGGTCAGTACAAATTATTTATTTTAATTCTACTGTTTATCTATTGCTAATATGATTTTATTTGTTTGGCGCGTTCTCATTTATTTATAGATTTATTTTCCCTCTCGCTATTAATTGCTTAACCGTTTTTTCCCATTTATAGATTGATTGAAATAAAGGTCTTAATCACGTTTTTCTTACTTGTTATAATGACAATTCATATTATCTGTTTAGATGACGTTCCATGGATCTATAAATATTAAATGTTTATGTGTAATTGGCGATTGGTTGATGACGTGAATATGCGTATAAAAAATGTTTACTGGTATCATGGGAGAGGGTATACAGATCCGGTACATAAGATAAACTCTACTGTGGATATTACCTCAATCGAACGAGACTAAAAAGTCTCATACTAGAAGGGGTTGGGAAGTATTGCTTCACCTTCATACCGGATGAGATATCAAGGCGGTAGTACGTTTGGCGTCCATTACTAGATGAGGTATGGGAATGGTCGGTTAATCATTAAATTGGATATTAGATCCACGAGTAGGGAGAATCCTTATGGACCTCCAAAGGTACCGATAGGTAGGTGAAAAGGTAATGTTGATAATTATTGTTCCTTGTAATGCATGATAAATTGTTATATTGATTGTTGTCTTCATCGGTCGATTTTGAAAACTCATAAGTTGAATATGAAAATAATATTTTTTTATGTTAAATGAATTTATTAAAAAAAATTAATGGCTTAATTGGTTGTTTTACGATTTTTTTACCAATATTTGGTTTCCGTATCAGTGTTAAGCATTGATATTCTTATTGAACTAGTGTATCTCATCCTCTTTATTTAACCATTTCATATCAGGAAGACTAAGATTCAGATCATAAACTATAGATGCTCGAAACTTTAAAGGAAATAAATTCATAAAATTAAATACATAAGCGATTGATAGAGTTAGGATTTACATTCCCTGCACAATAATTTAGAATCCACAATAGGACTACGAGAATGTCTTTTTAAAAAACAAATGGTAATTAAAGAAATGAAAATAAAAGCAAATACAAAAGTCCCCTAGAACAACATTCACTAGCACTTGAAGGGAGTTCAGGTGGTAAACTACTAACAACCTTATTGATGATCGGGATTTGGATCTCAATCCTCTTGATCTGAAATAGTTAATGAAAGGATAAGATACACTAACCCAGTAAGAATATTACACTAATCACAGTTACGAAAAATTGAATATTGGTAAAAATTAGAAAAATAACTAATGGAGCTATTGCTTTATTTAAATACCTTTAAACTTAAAAATATTTTTTTTAATACTTACAGTAGCGCGTTTTTCAAAAATAACCTATAAAAATCTATATCCATACGACTTTTTACTTTCACGCATATAAAAACAAGAGACAATAACTTTCACCTAAGGGGTGAAAATTTAAATTCAAAGAGTATTTTTGAAAGAAAAATTAGAAACAAAAAGGGTCAAAGTATAAATAAAAAAAAAATTTAGCCACGTAAAACTGCCCAGTCAGTAGCCTCGATGAACCAGAGTGCGCCATATGGCAAAGGCGCGCTGACATCGGTGCCACGTGGGAGGCCACACTACGATCTGCGTACCTCTCAATCAGACGATCCAGGATCGATCTCACGTGTATGGACGCTTGGATTTGTTTTTCTGTCAGGTGCAATCAGACGGTCGAGATCAATCGCGATGAACGGTGTAGATTCGTTTATTGCTTACGCGCGATTGGATGGATAAAATCAATCGTGATGGATGACCGAAATCAACGTGAGATAGTTATAAATATTTCACATCACACATAAACCTAAACTCTAACCGCTAGCCTCCACCGGAGAAGAAGAACCAAACGCTAGAGAATGAGGCTGACCACCGACCATCACCGCACCAGGGCCATCGTCGGCTGCCAAAAAAAGTAAAAATTTCACATACCCGCTCGGAATTCTATTCCGAGCGGGTAGGAAAAAATTTTACCGAGTACCCCTGTGGCTAAATCAGAGCAAGATGGATGGTAGGTGAGCCAAAAATTGCGAGCAAAGCCTAGTGGAGCTGTCATGGCTAAAACTCTAAAATCCTTCAAATGAGCCCTTTTTCAATTCATGTTTTAAGTGATTTTTTGATCATTTTGTTCACTATTCTTTTCTGTGTAGGATAGTTGAAGAAAGAACCTAAGCCATGAACGAGGACCGGTGGAGCTGCTGTACCCGAAGGTCTCCCAACCGTAAGTTCGATTGTTTTGTGATTTTCCGGCCGACTGAGGCCTCTAACATATTTTTCTGTAGGGATACAGCTAAAACCGACCAAAATTAGCTAGGTCGAGGTGAATTACCACGGTGAGCGACGGAGCCGGTGCCGGAGCACGGCGACACTACCATGCCAAAACCCTAAAATTGGCCACAATGAGTTTTGGACACTGATTTTGGATTTGTTGGGGTATTTTTAGGTAAGTGACGAGTGTTTTGAATTTCACAAGAAATTTCAGGGAACTTGGTACCGTTAGGAGGCGTAGTAGATAGCTCGACGTCTCGAAACACT
>NW_019014625.1:388000-401101 GCF_000150535.2 Carica papaya | reverse complement strand
TGTTTGCCATCTGAGTGCCGTAAATGATATCCGCCGCCCACTGCATCTTTTTCAAGAAGAAAATTTTCAAGTTCGATACAAGAATCGCTCGTCATGTCCTCTGAGATCACAACCCACCAGGTTTCTCTGATGTTAGACGAGCTAGGGATCAACGAAGACGAAGGCGAAACATCACAGAGCTTCTGCGAAATATGCGTGGAGAGAAAGGAAAATGATGAGATGTTCACCGGCGAAAGCTGCGGCCATTCTTTCTGTCGCGAATGCATAAGCAGACACGTGGCGGCGAAGTTGGAGCAGCGAATAACGACGATCACATGTCCGGCGGTGAACTGCAAGTCAGTGCTGGAGCTGGAGAGGTGCAGGGCTCTGATTCCGAAAGTTGTGAGTGATCTGTGGGGAGATATTCTGTGCGAGGAGCTGATAAATGTGTCTGAAAGATTTTATTGCCCGTACAAGAACTGCTCAGCACTGTTGGTGAAGGACGTGGTTGGTGAGAATCCAGAGGTTATCAGAGAATCGGAGTGTCCTTTCTGCAACAGATTATTTTGCGCGCAGTGTTATGTTCCATGGCATTCGGGGATTGAGTGCGAAGAGTTTCAGAAACTGAATGTTGATGAAAGAGGAAGTGAAGATCTTATGCTGAGAGAGATTGCCACGAAGAGTAGATGGAGAAGGTGTACGAAATGTAGTTTCTACGTAGAAAGAATTGAGGGCTGCCAGCGTATGACATGCAGGTAAATTGATTTCTTCACTTTATATATATATATATATATATATATATATATATTTATTATATCCATAACAATTCTAATATATTTTTTAATAAATGTATACATTAATGACATAATACATGTATACCAATTATAATCTAAAAAAATCTTCAAAAAGAGACGCACAAAAACAGAATGCAACTCAAATATACGACTTCTTGTAAAAATATATATATAAACTATTCAATAATTAATAACAAAATATTTAATCAAACTCATAAAAGGCTAAAATCTTTAATTTTAAATTTACGTACAACCAATGCTATTTTTCACTAAACCCTTACCGAAATAAACAATTCAATGCCTTTGGACTTCTGACCCAACTTTTGGATTAGTAACACTTGCCCTCCAACTAGGTTTTTTGTAGTTCTTGTATTTTTTTAAAAAGATATTGTGTGTCTAATAATATTATGCTTTATGTATATTTTCTTAGAATAATGTGTTATTTATATAAAGAGGATGTATTATTATTAGTATGTAGGTGTTATTTAATTAAAAAATATTTAAATTTTTATTAAAAATTAAGACTAAATTGTAACCTCCTAAAAGTTATGTTAGTTATATCTATTTTTACCTTTTAAAATAAACATAATTGTAAAAGACATTAAATCTACATTAGAAATTATATTTATTCCATGTATTATTAATATCATTATAAATAATTCTTGATTTTTTTAAAATTTTTGAGAAAATTGATATATTCATTAATTAGATGATACATGTTCTTATCTACAACGCACTAGAACACCCTTGTTGACGATCCTTTACTCCGACATCATTTAAAGTTTCTCGAACAATGTGATATCTCACACCGGATAAATCCTTAACCATTCCCCTTCTTACTAAGACTACAGAATGCTCTTGTGAATTATGGCCAATACCAGGCATATAAGCAGTAATTTCAAATCCAAAAGTTAATCGTACTCTGGCAACTTTACATAAGTCAGAGTTCGATTTTTTAGAGGTGATATTGAAAAAGTTGACAGATAAGTCACCCTTATTGCCATTTTACAGAACCGTACATGAGATTTTTACCTCATACGGCTCATTGTTTAATTCTTTCGAAGTCATTAGGTCTTTTTCCTCGTTCGAGAATCTCCTCCCTTCTTCCACTCCGTCTCGAAAAGTAACTAGGACAAACTCAGTTATGTTTTCATATTCCAATTGAACACTTTCTATTTTTGATTATTCTCAAAGTAGAAGATTATTCTTTTTACTAAACATTTGCTGATCCAATCACACGATCTTATAATAAGAATAAAATATCTTTCTCGATCAATCTCTTTGCCCCTCATTCTTCAAGAATCAGAAAGATACTTTTTTAAGTTTGAATTTGTTTATTTGGAATCTGGGTTCTTCTACTTCATTTTTATTCACTTATTCCCATCATTATATAATATAAATAACTTTTAAACGAAAAACATATAAGAGTACAATCAAGCTTCAACCTACATCATATTAAAATAAAATGATAATGACTATTTTTTTATGAATTTTTATTAGATTATGGTGTGAAAAGAAAATTGACATAAATGATATGTCAGACTTTATAATATCTATTTACGAAGTAATATAATAAGTTAGCTTTAAACTCATTAAATTAGAAACTAGTTTATAGCTAATCACACTTTTAATAAGAAGTAATTACCAAATTAAGTGCCCCACAGTTATAAAAGACATTTTCTTTACTTAAAAGCGATGGATCCTCTTTTGGTACTCATATTTGTGAACTTTATACCATACCCATTAACTACGTTAATATGGTGTATAAATGTCCATATGTTAGTACTATTCTTAGTCATGGTGGAAGACTTACAAGATAACAATGGACATCTCAAATTTAAGGAGTAGTATGCATAATTTCCAAGATGAATATTTGATTCTTGATATGAAAGAAATCTTTTATGTTAGGAGTATATATAGGTCAGTTTCATGAATTTATTCTCTAATCAGCACATAGATACATACTCTTGTGTGAAAACACAAGTAAGTAATATTTCTTCGAATGAACATACTATATACCAATATAAACTAGATTAAGAAATGCTTTATATTCGTTAAGGATCTCAAATGGTGTTTAGATAATTCAGAGACCAAGATTTAGACAATGAAAAACAAAAAAACGCACCCAGAAAAGTTTGAATTTTAATGCACCTAACCCCATGCATGCTATACCTAAAAATAATTCTCAATTTGCTTAATTTGCATTGAGTTAAACAACTAGAGTTTTTTAATCTCCTTTTATTATTGTCCATTTTAAAAAAGTCTCTTATTATTAACAAAATAAGCTAAAAATAATTGTTGGTTTTGGAAAAAAAGACAATTAAATCCAGTAATAAGTTAAAAATATAATTTTCAAAATATTTTTTCTAAGGTAGGTGAAAAGTCCCATGTCTTACTGTATCTAGAGCTTCATGGATGGGCATTGAAGACTTAAATTCCAATGTGTTTAATAATTGGCATTCAAAATTCCAATGTGAGGTGTTGAGCTAATATTTTTAGCAAGAGGGTAGATATAATATAGTGTTATACCAAGCTCCACGTAACGCATATGCTGATCATTGATGAACTAAATGTTGAATATGTTTTCCCCAAGCTTTGGTGGCAAGGAATTGTATAGGTGCTCATCTTATAGTGTTCATGGACTACATTATTGAGTTTTTGGATTTATTTATTTATTTTTGTTTGTAGGCTACTCAAACTATAATGGTGGGTGACTATTCATTTTATTAGCATAATCATGATGTAGAACTACTGGCATCAATTAGATACAAATTAAAGGAATACTAGATTTTATCTTGGTGAGCCATCTATGATGTTTGCGTTAGTTAATATGACTGCTCTAGAAAAAAACTTAATTTAAATGGTAAATAGATTCTTTTAGCTTCATCTTCTTTTAATTTGGCTTTCATGTAAGGAGGCAGATGTGCATTGTTCTCATTGTTCTAGCCACTTCGAAATTTTAAATAATTAATAATTATGTAGACTAGAAAGAATGTGTACTAGTTAGAGTCACACACAATCTTTATTTGGTGGGACATTTATGCCATTTGAATTTTTTGGTTGTGTATGTATGTGCATATGCGTTTATAATATTATATGTAATAGTTTTATGTTATACTTAAATCACCTAGTTATATAAATATTGTCGTAATTTTAGTGTACAAGTTCTATTCAGTTGTTATTTGTTTTACATATTTTACACATTTGCAATTTAAAGCCTGTTTTAACATTTTAGGAGAATTCTGAACAATTTATCTAGTTTGCATATAAACTCACTATTTATTTATATTGTATATGTTAATGTAGTGAGCATGAAAGTTGCAAAGATTAAAAGGTTTGGATTTGTATAGTTATTCACTTAGATAAATCGATTAATTTATTATCTTACAGGTGTAATGCTCAATTCTGTTATGTATGTGGAGCTGAATGGACTAATGATAGTCATTACAAGTGTGCATAGGCCGACAAAAAAAACTTGCTTTCATGGTTATTTAAATATCTATTAGTAGATACTGGAAATTTATTTAAGTAACCGTATTGTATTATCTTTGTCAAGTTTTCTTTTGTGTTTAAAATTATTTCTATCAGAAAAAATGAAAAAAAATATAGTAAATTTTTACTTTGTTCTTGTTATGGATGTATTTAATTATGATTTAACATCTTATACTTGGTCTATTAAGCTGCCTCTCATGTGTGAAACTCATTATGTTACCAAGAGATAGATGAAAATATATTTTTAAAAATATTTAATTTGCTTACCTTGTGTTTATACTTAGCAATGATTTAAGTTCATATAATCATATATTTGATGCTACTAATGGACAGTAATATGAACTATTATCATTTTGACTCGCAATAAGAAACATAACCCAGAATAATATTTAATACTACAATTTTACTTACAACAAAAAAATAACCTATAATAAAGGCCAGAAACCATTACTGTATGTTATATTTCTATTTTATAATTCTCTGTGAGCTATATTAACAAAGGTTTCCTTCTTTTCCTTTGTAACGGTTATGTAAATCATTGGTGTTTATAAAAAAATATATTTTTCTTTAGCTATCGTATTCATAAAATATTATATTTTTCTTTCCTTTAAATAAAATACTCATGTATAGGAGAACTATGGTCGATTCATGAGCGTTGCATATTTGTGAGATTTTCTTATGAATATGTGGAATTCTAACGTACCCAAATTTCAAGTTTGAGACATTATATTACATCTCCATGTCCACTTGGAATTCTCTTTTGTACTCTATAGGCCCAAAGCCTAGCATTATTGTGGTTGTCTAATGCTTGGGTGAGTGGTAAACCTCATCACTCCCAACAACTTAGGCTACTATCTTGGAAGTTAGCAAAAATACTACAAAATGTCAATTTTACTATATAAGTGCCTCTAAGATATGAAGTACCATAAAATTATTGTAGAATTTGTTAACTGATTATCTATAAAATTACTATAAAAATTATTAATTAATTATGACGAGCTTTTCTAAACTATAAAAAAATCTGATTTACCAAAAGGAAATAATTATATAAAGGTAAAATTTTCCAATCAAGCTCTCAACAATAACATCAATATGTGACTCTTTTATTTTCTCTATTTTTAAAATTAATCTTTTTGTAAAAATAAAAAATGACTTAAATGATCATATATAGTAAAATGTTCACTTCTTTTACAAAATTTTAAAAGAATAAAGATAATAGTGATTTGTAGTATGACTCATAAGTAACATTTAAAGGATGATACTATAAACTTGAATCACTACTAAGTATAAGTACATCATGAACAAAATGAATATTTTGAAACATCTTTTAATGATACAGACCCATTTCACACATGAGAGACAACTTAGTAGACGAACACATGATTTTAAATCATAATTAAATATATTCATAACATGTATGAAAATTTTAAGATATTTGTTTCATTAATTGCCAGACAAAAACAATTATAAACACTAGAAACAAATTTAAAAAGTAATGCAGCATAATTACTTTGATGCATTTCTAGCGCTAGGTGATAGGCATGTTAATAATTGCAAGAGTAAGTTGTTTTTTTTCATCAGTCTGCTGCACAACCACCGTGTTCTTCTGTCCACTCTACTCCACATCCATAACAAAATTGGGCATTACACCTGTAATAAATCAACTTTGTAAGTTCAAATCTTGTTAATCTATGTAAATTTTCATGTTCGTCTTACAAATATTGAGTTTTGTTAAACTAGATAGATTGTTCAAAGTTTCCTAACATGAGAAGATTGAGTTAAAGTTGATATTATGCTTTCAAATGTCAAATATATGCAACCCAACAAACAACAATGAGAGAAAAAAAGAAAGGAACTACTCCTAATGTTCATTTAATTAGGTGATTTAAGGATCAAAACATAAAATACAATATGATATAAATCCCCCACCAAAGAAGCATTAACAATGTGGCCTTCAGAAGTAATATTCTTTAGAATAAATTACTAATTTAATCCCTGATGTTTAGTATTTATCCTAATTTACTTTTTAATACTTCTTTTTTTTTAAAAAAAAAACTGTAATTTGGTCATTGACATTTTCTTTTTATTTCTTTCTATTTTCTAACTTACAAAACTAAAATAGTTAAAAAACAGCTAAAAATAATTAGTTTAACTAATTAATTAATAGATCAACACATTAATAATAATATTAGACACATCTTTTATTGTCCTATTTTAATTAAAAAAAAATTAAAAAGTTACTGTAAATATATATATAATAATAATAACTGTTTATTTAAAATTTTAGTCCATTACAAACTCTGAAATTATACACTATAAATTCTTAATTATCTTTTTGTTTCATATAATTTATTTATTATACAGAACGAATTTTCAGTAGAAAAGATATGATTGTTACTTCACATTTTTATATGAAATCCTTTTATTCTTATAAAATTTTTGTTTAGATAGTACTTATATTATTTTTTATATAACTATAATTTTTTTTTTCTAAAATTATATTCTACAAGTATTAAATTCCTAAATCTAATTCAACATAAAATTTAGTTTAGAACTTTAAGTTGTAAATAGTAAAAGCGTAAGGGAGTGAGAAACAGACCTGCATGTGATATGTGGGCAGCCGTCAGTTCTTTCTACATAGAAATTGCAGTTAGGACACCTTCTCCATTTATTCTCTTCGGCAAGCTTTCTCAGCAGAAGATCTTCATTTTCCCTTTCATCATCATTCAGCCTTTGAAACTCCTCGCACTCAATTCCCGAATGCCATGGAACCTTACACGCAGCACAAAATAGTCTGTGGCAGAACGGACACTCCGATTCTCTGATAGTCTCTCCACTCTCCTCCACCACCTCCTTCATCACCAACAAGGCTGAGCAGTCCTTAAACGGGCAATAAAATCTTTCGGCCACTTTAATCACCTGCTCGCACAGAAGATCTTCCCACAGATCAATCACCGATTTTGGGATCAGAGCCCTACACGTGTTCGGCTCCAGCACTGACTTGCAGTCCACCGCCGGGCACGTTATCGTCGGTATCCGCTGCTCCACCTTTGCCGTCACGTGTCTGCTTATGCATTCGCGGCAAAAGGAATGGCCGCAGCTCTCTCCGGTGAACATCTCACCTCTTTCCTTTCTCTCCAAGCATATTCTGCAGAAACTATGTGATGTTTCACCTTCGTCTTCTTTTAACATCCCTTCAACTCCTCTGCTTGTTTCTCGTCTCGAGCTCTGAAAGGTTTCTTCTATAGAAAATGAATTACGAATATAATAAATGCACCGCAGTTAAAACGATGTCGGTTTAGGGAAAAGATGCACGATATTTTCAAACGGTGTCGTTTACGAGACTTAGCTGAGAAGATGTGCAGAGGACGCAGGTGAAGCTTCCTGGGGAGGTTAATTAACGCTTTTGCTTGACTTGACTCAGCTCTTCTCTTTTTGATAATTCATTTTTTGGGTTGCTTCTTCTTGACATGTTAATGTATTTAATTATTAAATTTTCTTTAATAATTAATTATAACTCAGGTTTTTCATTTAAAAATACATTGCATTATATTAAATTTGTCTATATGAATATTTTTTTACTTTGAAATTTATTGTTAAAAAATGAAAAGAAAAAGTAATCTTGTAAAATGTAATTACATATATATATATTCAATCCTATATAAAACTTAATTATTTATGAATATATCTGTTAAAATAACCTTTAATAACAAAAGAAACAAAAAAAAACACATAAACATATTTAGTAGAATAAAAATATACTTAACCTCTATTTAATACTTCTACTGTAATTATGGGTATTTATTATAAGAAAACCAAACTGGACAGAATGGATACATATATTAAGTATGAATGTATATTAGATACATACGTAAGTATTTATATTATGTTAAATTTATTAAGTTTTCAGAATAGAAATATTAAAAAGATAATTTCAGATAGATTATTATTTTAATGAATTATCTAAAAGATATAAAGTAGTTTCTCAAACAAGTTAAGGAAACTTAGATAACTTTTCTAGATACAATTACTCATGATAAATTAGGGAAGGTGGTGGAAAAAAGAACAACAATTCCAATAATCAATGTACAACTCATAATATTAGGTGGAAACTTACATGGAGAGAAATTATGACGCATGCTTTGGAACAAATATTTAAACAACTAATTATAAAAGTAGCATATTTTAATTTGCTAAGATTGATCCAAGATTATATTCTTGTGTCGGGTTAATATAGATCAAGCAATTTTTTCAGATGATAAAAATATGAAATTTTAACCGGTTATACAATTCACGTGGAATTTCAGAACAAGATTTAGAAAAAATTCAAAATTTTGCCTCAAAAACTAAAATTGGACGTACTAAACTCATTTTGAGAAAAGTAGCTTCTTAATCTTAATATTATAACTCCTTAAATTTATGAAAATTTTCACGAGATATAAAAACACAAAACCTATAAAAATCATATGTAAATGCTTGAAGAAATAAATATAATGATATTCAAGATTTTAAATTAAGGTGGGAATTAATTAGTGCAGGATGATAAATGGAAAGCTTTCAAATTAACTTGCTTTCCAATGTGTCATGTGATGAATAAGTGCTATGATATTAAATCTAAGATTGAGTAAAACTAACTATCATTCACCGCTTATAAATTAAATGCAATGAGAAAATCCGAGAGAGAAAGGAAGAGAAATTACAAACTCTTTTTTTTTTATAAAAATCTACGTTTTTTCTTCAAGTCAATCGCTTGAATATTTTCACTATTCTCTGAAATTTTTATATAATATTTTGTGCCAAGCTTCACCACTTACACCAGCTTATTTTATTTGATGTGAAGCTCTACCAATTATTTGTGTTTTCTTTAAACAGAACTAACAATTGCTTGTTCGGTACTTGGCTTTTCTCAAACATAATCATTAAATACGAATTCTTTTTTTTTTTTTACAATTTTCAAGAGCATAAAAAAATATATTTCACTTTTCTTCTAATAAGGAAGAGATATAAAGCTCAAAAATTTCTAGTACAAGATTTAGCTCAAGAGAAGAATTGATTTTTCAAGAGTTTAACTCCCAAATCCCTTAAAAAGGCAATTATTTACATTCACCTTCAATACCTAGAAATGTAAGGTGATATTTTGTTCAGCATTTGCCTTTGACATCTAAAAAAGTAAAGTGTTATCCATCATACATATGTTTTCAATTCTTAAAAAGGAAAAACATTCATCTTACATCCAGCTTAAATTATTAAAAGAAAATGTGGACATTTTATTCTACAGATGCTTCCAATTGCTATAAAAAAAAGACATTCATCTAGTATTTACCTTCAATATTAAAAAAGATTAAGCATCATTCATTCATATCTGCCTTCAATTTTAAAAATTAGAGAAAATCATCTTGTATTCATGTTCAATGCCTAGAAAAATAGGGTGATAGTTTCATCATACATCCACTTTGAATGCATAAGAAACAATATGATATTCATTATGCATTTGCCTTTAGCATCTAAGAAGATAAGGTGTCATTCATTTTGTGGATTTGTTTTCAATTCTTTAAAAGAAAATGCATAAACTTGGATTCACATTCACTACTTAAAAAACTATGTAGCAGTTTATTGTGCATTCATCGTGAATACCTAAAAAGTAATGTAATATTATGTCTTGTATTTACTTCCAATCCTTAAAAGAGTAAGAATTCATTTTATTTCATGCATTTGCCTCAATTCTTGAAAAAGAAATATATCAATTCTACTTTCGTCTACAATGTCTAAAAAAGTAAAGCGAGAATTCATCATGCATTCGCCTTCAATATTTAAAAATATAAGGCGATATTTCATTCTGCATATGCCTTCAAATCCTAAAAAGAAAGATATTCACTTTATATATATATAGTGTTTTGTTAAAAAAAAAAAAAACCAAAAGACAAAAAAGAAAAATAGATGTAAAAAACTAAATGATAATGAAAATTCATGACAAGGAATATTTTGCTATGTATAGGCAAAATTAGATGATTCTAGTTTTTATTTGGCCTTTTTACAAAAATTCAAGTGAAGAAAGTATGATTTATATGATAGGTCCCAGTCATAACTTCACACTCAAGTAAGATTTTTTTACTTTATGTAAGAAAAGACTAGAGAATGTTTTTGAATTTTTTGAATGGTTTATTGATGAATGTTGAGGTCTTTAAATAGGCATGAGTACAACTGATTGAATAATTTTAGATAAGAACAGAAGATACAAGTGAATTAAATGGAAAAACAAATACTGGTGCTGAAATTCTAGAGTGGATAACAGCTCATTCGTGATTTTTGGGTAGATTTCTTTCTCTGTTTGTTGTAGCTTGTGAGGAGCAGCTAGATTGATCAGTTATCCAAGTATTTCGAATTTTGTTTGACCTTCCTCTGTAATATTCGAATCTTATCATTATACCCTCATTTTGTCTATATTTAATTAAAATAAAAAAAAAATAAGAACAAAAATGTCCTAAATTTTTCATATGATTTTTTTGTTAATTTTGCTATATTTATTCCATATTCATAAAGAAACAACAAAAGTACAAAAATGAAATAGAAAAAAGAAGAAAATAGAGGGCGGGAAAGAAAAGAAGACAAATTTAGGGAGGAAATGAAAAATAAGAGAAAAAGAAAGACAATGGGCATAAATGAAGAAAGAGAAAAATGTGAATGAAAAGATTAAAAAGACATGGGCCATAAATATTAAATAACTTCTATTTAGACCAGGCCCAAAAAAAACCCAATACATTTTTCATTCTTTTTCTTTTCTTTTTTTCCCACTCAAGACTGTTCCCTAAAGGAGCTTAGTCTGGTCTTACCAAACTTTTTTCTTTTTTCTCCCTCCACCAAGCTCGTCTTGAGGTTCTTTAACTTCCTCCCCAAGATGGCGCATTGTGGGGAAGACGTTAAACTCATATTCCCCTTCCTCAGGTGTCGACTATAAACAAGAAAAGAGGGGCTAGGATTTTGTTTTGCATGAGAAAGAAGAGATGATGGCAGCATGGGACAGGCTAATTGAAGATGATTGGCTGGAGGTAGGGTGCTGTAAAGAAGAGGTAGTAAGGTAAGGATCGGAAGAGGTAGATGATGACAACATGGAATTCATTTACAACTTGACGTGAATCGCTCGGCTAAAAGCCGGTCAGCGGGATCAAAGCAGTATGATTAGTGAATCTCCAGAAAATCCAGGTGCTATACTGAATTTGTTCTGAATTTTCTTTTTCTATCTGCTTGATAATTGAGATTCGATATGGAACCCTAACATTGCGGATGAGGAAGAATAAAATGTTCGTTCCTCGCGATCCAAGTCGAAGTTCGAAGAGAATTATGGCAACCGCTTTAATTTTCTCACGTGATTTCAAGTCACGTTGTGGGTTGATAATACGAATCTAATTTTCTGGAGGAATTAGACAGAACATGGTTGGGATTTATTCTGACGATGGAAGTCGAAGGCACCTACCATCGTGGATGCTGGGTGTTTCTTCTAAGGATGAAGCAAAGAATCAATGTGAGAGAAGTGAAAATATCGAAGAAGTAGTGAAACCAAATGCTCAGCGGAAAGATAAGAAATCTCTAGTTTTTTAAAGCGTGAATCTAAGGAAAAAGAAAACGAAATCAACTAAAACCAAAGGATGGTGCTTCAGATGGCGGTATCAATGTTTGTGCAAGTGGTAATGAATGGAGAATTCCATCTCCTCTTTATGATGCTCAGGATCTGACTGTGGAAGATCTTCTCGCCATTGCTGAAGAGGTAGAATTTCCCTCCTCGAAACAAAACTTTGTTTGCCCAATCCGTTTATACATCTATCCCTTTGCTGTGATGAGGAAATATACATACGTTCTAAATTTATATACGTTTATTGGTGAGATTATGTAGAAGTTGCATATTGGATTTTTTTTTTGTGTGTAAAAAATGCTATTATAGAATTTTGTAGTTCTATTTTCATTTCCTCTCTCACTAAGTTATATGTTTCTGTAAATGATTGTTGTACATTTAGAGAAGGTTTTCATTCTACCAGAGGGACCCTGAGTGTTCAATCTTGTAATCTAAATCAATAATTACATACTCTTGCATCATATTTCTCAGGTTCTTTTACTTATTTGCAGTATGTTAGAGGTGATAACAATATGGGAACGCATAAATTATTAAGCAAAGAATCCGAATTGGTCAGGGAATCTACGGCCCCAGGAAATCAATTGGGAGATTCTAATATCCTTGCTTTGGGTTCATCTGTTCGTGGAAGAACTTTTGATTCTGCTTTGAGTTTGACTAGTGAACAAAAAGTTACGGCTGCCAGAGAGAAGGTGTCACCGTTACTTGACTAAGACGCTTTTCATATGCTTAAGATTCTTTTCACTATGAAGTTAAAAGTACATATTTTGTTGTATCCCGTCATACTGTAGTGCTTGATAATTTCTTAGTTATGCTCCTAGTTGCATTCTTACTGCAACTAATAATCCTTGTTCAGTTTCTTCCTTGTATAGTAAATCAATAGGTTTTATGCACAAAGTTAGTTTATCTGGACGAAGAGTTTTTCAGAATTGAAGAAGCGACTGACTACTGCTCCCGTGCTGGCTCTACCGAGTGGATCAAGAGGGTATACAGTTTATAGTGATGCCTCCTATCTGGGCCTGGGTTGTGTCCTGATGCAACATGGAAAGGTTATAGCATATGGGTCTAGACAGCTAAAGAATCATGAGAAGAACTATCATACCCATGACTTGGAGCTTGCCGCAATCATACACGCCTTGAAAACCTGCGCCATTATTTGTATGGAGAGACCTTTCAGATCTATACCGATCATAGAGTTTGAAGCATATCTTC
>NW_019014625.1:365745-381004 GCF_000150535.2 Carica papaya | reverse complement strand
TTATGGGTATTCCTATATAGTGCTTGTGCTTGTGCTTGTGCCTTAATTTTCTGAATCCTTAATTTATGTATTTAGTTTGGAGTTTTTTCCCACAAAAATTATATATAATCTGCAAGGTGGAAAAACTATTTTTACGAAAAACATAATGTATATTATAATTCCGTACATTATGTTTGAAATGCATAATTTTTTTTGATAAACATACAATATATATACATAGAAAGCCATTAAATTATAATTTAATTTTATAGCCAATAATTTAAATTAAAATATTATTAGACAATTGATTAAAATTACAATAAATATACTAATATAGTTACAGATTAACAAATTCACAATTTATTATAATATCAACTAGTAACTATGACTGCAACATAACTTGTGAAAAAATCATATTAATTGAGGACTTAAATTATTGGAATATATAAATTGATTTTTATGGTAGTAATGCTTAATCCATACTAATGTAATTTTTAAACTGTTGTAAGTTAAGATATATCTAAATTTTTTTAAGAAGACAATGAGCAGAAGAATGTCGTGAAAGACCGGAATGTAAAGGCTTAAATCTCTATTGGAGATTCTTACCGTATGATTCATAAATAAAAGAATAAAACAATACTGAAATTTATAATTTAGTGAAAGCAGTTTAGAGTTTAGAGTTACATTCCTTACATATCTTACTTAAAATGCTCAATAGGATTACGAGAATGCCCTTGAAAACTTAAATGAAAAAAGTGATAAAGAAAACAAATATGATCAACCTCTGCACAAAACTGGAAAAGCGGAGAGGCAATCTCCTAGCTAGTTTTCTTACTGTTCAGAATCTGAGTCTTGATCGTCATGATATGAAATGATTAATAATAAAGGGTGAGTTATACTATCTCGGTAAAAATATCAATGTTTTACCACTGATATGAAAAATCAAAGGATTGTAGAAATCATAAAACAACCAATGAACCTCATTCTTAATAAAACTCGTTTAACTGAAAATATTAATATTTTCTTAACTTACCTGTAAATTCGTAAATGTCATTTATTAAAGTAAGAATCAAAATAACAATCTATAATACCGCATTCTAAAATACATATAGCAATAAACCTTTCATTATTTCCTAAAATTAGATTCCCACCACATTTATCTTTATCATTTTACCTTGCCTACCGGTGCCACTGGGGGTTCATAGGGGTCCTCACTACACGTGGACACGAGCATTCATTCTATAATCAAACAGCCATCTCTATACCCCATCCGGTAATGGGCACCAAAACACATAACCACCTCAATACCCCGTCTGATATGAACGTAATTAAAATAATTCTCAACCCTTTTCGGTATAGGACTTCTTAGTCCTGTTCGACTGAGGGTACCGTCCACGGTAGAGTTTACTCTATGCACCAAGTCCGTATACTCTTTTTCAAGATACCCAATATGCTTTTTTATTAAACACTATTAATTCATGCATATTTTTTTCTTTTTATTTAGTATTTAGCATTAAGAAACACATATATCTGTATCCTAACAACACATGAGTAATGAATTCATATTTTAGAGTAAGTACATGAAATAACCATGCATTATACCGATAGAAACCTAATAAACATACAATTTAAATGACATGACAACATGTATAGAGATGTCTTACCACATTCCTCGTAGAATTTAGAATAAATACATCAAAGTAATCAGTACAGTGAATAGGATATCATAATAAATAACTGTAAGAATAATTACTGTAATTAAAATTCAAACAAGCATACTGACCAGTTACTTGCTCCATTGGTAATATGTGCTTTAATCAATTATAAGACCGCAAATTAACTAAATGCATTTATCAGTTTAACTTTAATTTTACTATAAAAGAAAAAAAATGGTTAGGGATTCTTACCATAAGTCGGTGTCCAGAATACTACATTTTTCACTACATTTTCTGACAGTTTTTAGTTCCTGAATTTCTTGGATTTTTTTGTTAAAATCAAAATGTACGTCAAAATAGCGTGAAAATACACAAAAAATGGCCAAAAGAACAAAAAATCTAGTCGGGGGGTTGGTTGGGTTCCGGCAGGGCGGCACTGCCGTGCTTCGCCACTGGGTCCTCCTTCTCTGATGGTTCCTCATCTCGGTCAGGTCGTTCTCAGTCAGTTCTTGGTAAAAACCTGTTTAATTGATGGTTAGGAGGTGTCTCTTAGCAGAAAAGAGAAAAAATTGAGGCTTACTGGTTTTTTTTATCTTTGGTGTGGCGACTCAATTGGGCTCCACCATTTCTTCCTCGCAGTTTGTGGCTTTTTCGATCACCCTATATTAGAAACAAATTATACGACTAAAGGGTGGGGAAAACGGGATGAATTGGAAGAGGATAGGCTTATCGGAGCATTTTTCAATTTATGGCATGGCGGCTCAACCGAGCTGCGCCATCTCCTTCCTTATAGTTCGTGGTTGTTCTTGGTTCTCCTGCAATGAAAACAAGTTATACAGCTAAAGACAGAGGAACAAAGAAAAATGGAAAAGAAAAACCACACTCACTAGTGCATTTGGGTCTTCGGTGTGGCGAGGTTAGGCTTTTGGGTCGTCCATCAGGGCCCGCGTGGAGCCTCCTCAGCCGTCTGATGCGCTTATCAGGGAAAAGGATTTGGATTGTTCAATCGAAGATGTGTGGATCGTCTGATCGCATTTTTTTCAGGAAGTCAATCCGGGCCGTTCGTGCGGACGAGAGTGAGCACAGGCTGTTGGATCACTTGCGTGGCTCCCACATGGAGCCCATGCCAGCGTGTCCGCCACATGGCACATTTTAAGTCGACGTTCTTGCTGATGTGGCATCCTACATGGTAACATTTTCCCCTTTTTGTTATTTGGCCCATGTTTTTAAACTTTCTTTCAAATATACCCTCCCCTTATTTACAGTTTGATCGAGACTTTTGAAAATTGTTTAAAAAATATCAAAAATCTAATTTTCTAAAAAAACAAAATTAAATCCTTTAATTTTTATTATTATTTTAGAAACTAAATACATTATTCCGAGTCTAAGCCTCAGGTTTGGGACGTTACAACTCTCTTCCTCTTAAGAAAATTTGGTCTCTCAAATTGTTGTCACCTAGTCAAACAATTGAGGATATCTGGCTCTGAAGTCTGATTCCAATTGTCAGGTGGCCTCGCTCTACGAGTGATTTTACCATAAAACTTTGATAAAAAAAATTTCTTTGTTGTGAAGCACTCTGATCTTTCGGTCCAAAAATACTAACCGGTACCTTATCATAATGTAAATCCTCATGAAGTGGAAGTGGCTTATAAGATAAAACATGTGAGACGTCAAGGTTATACTTGCGTAGCATGACACATTGAAGATGTTATGGACTCTGAATAGTTCTGAAGGTAGTGTTAGTCTGTAGGCGGATATCCCAATTTTGTCTAAGATTTCAAATGGTTCGATGAATTGGGAATTCAACTTTTTCCTCATTCCAAACCTGGTGATGCCCTTAAAGGGAATGACCTTAAGGAACACTCGATCGTCTTTCTCAAATTCCAAATCTCTCATTTCGGGTGTCCATATAACTCTTCTACTTACTCTAGGCTATTTGAATATTTTTTCTTATCTTGGCAATCTTCACTGTGGTCTCATCTACAAGATCTGGACCAATCAATTTTCTGTCATCCACCTCTTTCCAACATATCGATGACCTACAGGGTCGACCATACAATGCCTTTACAGAGTCATACTAATACTTGCCTAATAACTATTATTGTAGGTGAACTCTACCAGGGGGTAGGTGGTCATCCCAATACCCTCCGAAATCTAGAACACAAGCCCTAAGTATATCTTTCAGTGTGCGAATAGTTCGCTCTGATTGTCCATCTGTCTGGGGGTGGAATACTATACTAAAAAAAAATTTCTTCCCTATTACTTCTTGAAGACTTGTTCAAAATTTAAAGGTAAACCTGGGGTCTCTGTCTGATACCACTATCACTAGAACTCCATGCAGTCTGACTATATCCCAAATATAGATTTTATCTACCTTGTCTAAGAGATCTGTTATTTTGATGGTCAGGAAATAGAAGGTCTTAGTGAGTCGATCAAAAACCATTCAGATCGCATCGTGTCCCGAATGTGTCTTATACAATCATATTATAAAATCTATGGTGATATGTTCCCATTTTCATTTTGGGATTGGCAGCGGCTGAAGTAGCCTGCTTGGGTGTTGATGCTCTACTTTGACCTGTTGGCTTATAAGGCATTTAGAGAAGAAATTAGTAAATTTTCTTTTCATCCCGATCCACTAGAACCGGGGCCGCATGCTTTGGTATATTTTAGTACTTTTTGAGTGCATGGTGAACTTTGAACTATGAACCTCTGCCATGATATCTCTCTTCAACTTGCTATTACTAGGAACACACAATCTATCTTGAAACCATATCAAACCATTTGTAGAGATTTAGAATTATGAATTCAAACCCTGTTCTGTGTCTTTTCTAAGAGCTACTAGTGTCGCGGACCACATCTCGTCATATAGGGTAATGACCGGAGCATACTTACCTAAATCATATAGACTCGAGTTAAGTAAAATAACTTAACTTTATTAATAATAAAAGAGTCGCAGAAGCGTTACATCCCTTAAATATAAAATATAAACATATGTACGAGGCTCTAAATTTTCTTACTTACATTACTAAGCAAAAGTACAAAACAGTAACCTTAATATCAGAGTCTAGCTTCAGAAATTTTTTCCGTATCACTGCTCACTCAGCAACGGTACCTTCAGTATCTTGAGGATAATAGGAGTGAGATAAAATATCTCAATAAGCGATATTATGAAATCACAGCATAGTACATGCAATATATAGTTTCTTTACGTACAACAAAACATATATCATATAGTCTTTCTAAAATATATATGAATCAAAAGACGAAAGCAAAAATCAGAAAACAGATTCATGTTATATACTTCATCACTATTATAGAGGATCAGTCAGTTACCACATATTATGCATAGGCACAGATACTTTTCACTGATTCTCTATGTACCTAAACACGGAACGACATACATGAGTACCTTGAAATGCTGTTATCATCCGAACATGGAACGGTTAGAATACGTAGATTAGACTGTTTTCCCATACACCCCAAGACGGAATAGTTATGTATGGATACACACTTATCACTTCGCTAATATACCCGAATACAGAACGATTATGTACGACCAGATTGAAGCATAACATAATGCAGGTACTTTCAAAATAACTTCTTTCAATAATGAGTGATGCACACATATCAAAATCACATTTTGAAAACACAGTGAAATAACACTTATATCGAAGTAAAACTTTAACAAATATTTACTTAGCAAATACGGAAAATATATTAAATACGTGCACATTTTTATATTGAAAATACATAAAATATTTTAAAACTAAGTAGACTATGAATCCATAATATTAACTTACCTTAGGTCCTTAGCAGTCGTAGTTTTAACTTTGATAAAGTTCCAACTTTATTTATGACTTTTTTCTTTAAAAAATATGGCTAAGTTTCAGGTTGATTTTTGGTCACTTTTTTGACTTAAAAATATCCAACACAATACTCAAAAACTAATCCCAAAAATCAAAAGGAAACATAACTTTAAAACTTAAGAAGAAGCTTACTTTTCTAACGGTTTATAACTTCTTTTTTATCGTGAGCCTTATTCTTCTTATCTTCCTCTTTTTTTGCTCTCATAAATTTAGCAGAGTTTCTGTAAGGTTTTTATTTAAAACCTCAAAATACTCTCAAATATCACACACTTCGTACTCCATCTTTTTCATTCACCTCTGTGTTTCTTACTATTTTTCTCTCATTCAGAATGTCTTTTCGTCCCTTCCTCTATCCCTTATTTATTGGAGTTGAGAGCCATGAGAGAAAGGTTGACACCATTCCGTCATATCATTTCATCTAAAAATTGTCACCTTTCATCATGTCACTTCATGTAACGGCCCCGGAAATTTAAAATGAAATGTATATTAAAAATATCAAATGCGGAAGCGAAGTCAAACATTCGATTAACATCTCTTACACTAAAACCAAAAACGTGCTCACAAAATATAAAAGATCAAACTACCTAAAGGAGAAACTTGAAAGTAAAAGCTACGAATATGACTATGGAGTCTTTAGGCGTCCCCTTCGTCGTCCTCCTGCGGAACCGGCTCGGGAACAATGTCTTCCTAATCTGAAATGATTAAATAAAGAATGAGCTACACTAGCCCAGTAAAGACATCACGATATCTCACCGTCACGGAGGTAAAGGTGGGTAGAAAACACAAAAAGACCAATGGAGCATAATTTACAACAAATTCTTTTATCAATAATAAATCCTTCACCATCCACTTACCTCGGTGAAATTCATAAAACAGTATACGAAAGCAATAACATTATCATCATCATGAAATCATTATGAACTGTATAACATAATACTTATCAAGCCTTTTGTAATTCAGTCGTTACACAACATATTTTCCTCATTTACCAGCCCACTAGTATCCATGGGGATCCATAGGAGTCCCGCTATCCGTTAACCCTTAACACTTGAAATCAGATTCCAGGGCCGTCCCCATACCCCGTCCGGTATGGGCACCAAAACTATAAACCTCATTACCCCGTCCGGTACGAGGGTGAAACGGGCCGTCCCCATACCCCGTCCGGTATGGGCGCCAAAACACATAAGATCTCCATACCCGGTCCGGTATGGGAGACCACAATCCCGGTAGGGTTCCCTACGGACCCGGTCCGTCCACCATCTCCCAGGATATCTAGTCAGGCTGACCCCATTTTACAATTACCCATTTACGTAATCTTTCATTCTCTTTTTCCTCAGTCAGCATCATTAATCCACATACAAACAAGCAAAACGGCAATTTATGCCAAACAGACAACATACAACATCAATATCCCAGTCATTCAATTCATAATCAATAAAACAGTAAAATATGCACACGAAACTATAAAATGAAAACATCAAACCCCATACTGCATTTTAAACTGTAAAATAGGCCAAATAACAGTTAACCTACAACCACACTAGACTCGGGCTCCATTAGCGACCTTAAGCAATTTCACACATTCGTTGATTCAGGAAATACCGTTTTATCATTATTGAACTTTAATACCGTGATAGGAAATAGGGTGAGGGGTCCTTACTCGTTTCGGGGTCCGAACACGGCTTCACAGTGCGCCTAGAGGCTGTCCCTAATTTTCCCTGAATATTTCCCGGGGAACTGAAACGCACTACTGGTAACTGCACGTGTTCCAAAAAAATCCCAAATTAGGCCCAGGGCCCCTTTTTGGCCAATATTGCAATTCCGGCACGGCGGCTCCACCGCTTGCGGCGGCGATTCGTCTCGGTTTGGCTGTTTTCGGTCGTTTCTGGCCGAATTCGGCCACACTTGCATCGATCCTTGCGATAAAACAACCCTAGGGCCCTCGGGGGGCCAAAAAATTACGGAAAACCGAAGCTTACCGGCAGCGGTGCTCTCGGGTGCGGCGGCTCTCCGGTGAAGTTCGTGTTTTGGTGATTCGGCTGCTATCAACCTGTAGAGAAAAGAATGGTGATCACGGTGATATAAAAATTGCATCAAACGGAGGCCGGGAAGGGCCTCATCGGAGGCAAAAACCGAGAAGGGGCGCGGCGGCGCTGCTGGGTTTCGGTCACGTTTTTCGGCCGTTTGGCCGGGATTTTGGCTTCGATTTGGCCACAGGGGAAATCAGCGTGAAAAAATAAGTCGGGGGTATGAAATTTACCTCGATCGGCGGTCGAAAATCTCATCGGTGCGGCGGCGGGTGGCGGCGGCCGGCGTCTGGTTCATCTTCTCCGGCGAGGGCAGGCAGCTAGGATTTTTGTGGTCTGGTGTGGGGGTTCTATTTATACCCTTTTGCCTTTTGATCTCAGCCGTCCATTTTGTTTTAATCTGGGCTGTCCGTTTTTTGATTAAATCTGGGCCGTCCGTGCGATTTCATCTGGGCCATCTGTACGCACGCTTGATCTGGGCCGTCCGATCGCGCGTACGCGGATCGCCAACGTGGCCCGTTCTCGGTCGACGTGGTTTTGCCACGTGGCAGGTCCTAGTTGGCCGGGACTGCTGACTGGGGCTGCTGACTGGGTCTGCTGACGTGCTGCTGACGTGCTTTTCTTTTTTTTCCTCTTCAAATTTCTCGGGCGTTACACCTCATCTAAAAGATTACCATTTTTCACATGTCGTTTATCTAAAGCCTTTTTCACATGCCACTTCATATAAAAGTTGTCACTTTCTGTGATGTCACTTCATCTAAAAGTTACTACTTTTCACATGTCACTTCATCTAAAAGTTATTATTTTCTGCGATGTTATTTTATCTAATAGTTACTACTTTTTATTATACCACTTCATTTAAAAGTTTTCTCACATTTTCCCTTGCCTCTTTATGCTTATTCTAGTTCTTTCATGTTTATCCATCATTTTTTGTTGACTCTAAATTATGTCCTTAACCTTAGTATATATTTTTAAAAATATATAAATGCTAAATTAAATATATCAAGTCTAAGAAATTAACTCGGAGATATTTTCAAGCTATCACATCCTCCCCCCCTTAAAAAGAAAGTTGGTCTCCCAAATTAGACTTACCAGTAGTTATAAACAGATATGGGTATTCGGCCTTGATTTTCTCTTTTGGCTCCTATGTGGTTTCTTCAGTCGAATGATGCTGCCATAGTACCTTTACTAAGGAGATTGCCTAGAACTATAATATCCTTTCTTTGCGATCCATTATTTGTGCAGGAAGTTCAATATAAGATTGGTTTTTTTAAAGTATAAGGGGTTCGTATCGGAGTACATGCAATGGATCTGGGTGATATTTCTTCAACATCGATACATGAAAAACATTGTGTATGTTAGCTAACTCAGATGGCAATACTACGCAGTAGGCGATAGCTTCCACTCTACCCAATATCTCAAAAGTTTCGATAAATCGAGGACTGAGTTTTTCTTTCTTCCTAAATCTCATAATCCTTTTAATTGGTGAGATTTTCAAAAATCCATGGTCGCCTACTTTGAATTTGAAATCTCTCCTTCGATTGCCGGCATAACTTTTAGCTTTGAGTTGTCAGAAGATGTTTCTTGATCGATTTCACCTTCTCTGTAGTTTCTTCCACTAATTCAGGTTCAACCAGTTTCATTCTCCAACTTCTTCCCAACAAATAGGTGATCTGCAGGGTCTTCCATACAAAGCCTCAAAGGTGCCGTACTAAAGGATAGCTTGGTCCTCATAGTATTTTGTAAACTCACATTCGTGGTTGGATGTTTTGCTTCGGTCAGCTTGTAAAGAAGAGAATGGTGGTTACAATGATAGAAAAACTACGCAGAAAGAGAATCAGAAAGGGCCTCATAAGAGGCAATTTTTGCAATTTCTTGTGGCGGTGCCAACGGACTTTGCCCGTGGTTTTCGGCCAATTTGCCAATCTTTTTGCTTCGATTTGGCCATGTGGGTGTTTAAAATTAAATTTCGAGTAAAGAGAAATTTTTTTACCTCTTTTGGTAGTTGGAAGTGGCTCCGACGCGGCGGTGGCTTCCTTCCCGGTGGCTGGCTCTTCTTCTCTGACGGGGGGGTCTAGCGGTTAGGGTTAGGGCTTGGTGTGAAGATGGTTATTTATATCCGTCCTATTTTAATTTGAGCTGTCCATCGCGTTTGATTTGGATCGTCTGATCGTAATTAAAAAGAAAGTGAATCTGGACCGTTCGATCGGGTTTAAATAGGAAGTGGATCTGGACCGTTGATTGTGTTTAAATCTGACCGTCCGATTGTGTCTAGGGAGGGAACGTATCCGGGTCGTCCATGCACGCGGGAGCGAATCTGAGTTGTCCGTTCGTGGGCACGCAGATCGCCAGCGTGGCCTCCCGCGTGATATCGCGTCAGCGTCCTTTACCACGTTGCGCGCTCCGATTCGTCGGGGCTGCTGACTGGGTATCCTACGTGACACAACTTCTTAAATTGCGTTTTAACTCTCAGTTTCTGATTTTTTTTTCAAAAGTACCCCCATAACCCAAAATTTCACCAATTTTTTCCAAAATTATTTTCAATTTCATCATTCACTTATTTTTCTTCATTTTTACATTAAATTAAAATTTAAAAATTAAAAATTTGTATTTATAAATTACTTTTAAATACATTAAAATTAATTGGGTATTACACCTAAGAATCATTAGTACAATAATTTATATTTGTTATTAATTATTCAAATGTTATTAAAATTAAAAATAAATAATTAAATTTATATTTATTTATTTATTAAAATTACTGTATAAATAATAATTAAAATTAATTTTTTTTCTTTGTTTATCTTTTTTTTTTGTTATTTTAGTTTTTAAAAGTTCTCATATATTATAATAATTAGAAATAGCAATTGTTCAACTATGTGTAAAACTAAAAATAAATAATTCAACTAATATATATTTGATGAAATGAAATAAAACTTATAATTAAAATTATTCAAATATATTATTTTCATTTGGATTTTTTAAAAAATTATACTAATGATTTAGATTATTTAATTTTAATTTAATTAATTATTTTATTTTATTAAATACTAATTAAAGACAAGAGAGAGCTAGATAGCTTTTCTTTTTCTAATCATCTTCTCCAACCATAACGATATCATACCAACATAGCTAGCTCTTATGATTCTAATTCCCAATGCGTCACCGTATCAACATAACGTTCCCCACATCGAAGAGATAGAGATAGGCTGCGACGTCGTTTTAAATCACCAAAACAACTGAAACGTATCAACATGACTTCCCTTGCATTGTTGTGATGAATGGAGAGAGAGAGGCTGCGATGTCGTTTTGAATATAATCCGAAGTACATGTATGTGTGTGTATATATATATGTGCAAAATATATACTTAGATGCCATAGCCTAACATGAAGCATTCTATGTTGGATTTAGACCGGTGTTGATCATATAGAACAGTTACTGGATCGCTTTCTCCATCTCATCCTCTATAAGCTACCTCTCGACGAAGCCGCCAGCACCACCGTCTTCGGCAAATAAATGAGAAAGAAAGAAAAAACCATAAATACAAGAACAAAATGGAGAAGGGACAAACCTGAACAAAATCGAACGAAGACCTTTTTTTTTTTAAATTTTTCATAGAAAAAATAACACATTGTAATTTCAAGACGATAGATATTTTACACATTCAACCACAAATCACTTTACATTCTTAAATATTTTGAATTTGACTTAAAATATTAATTAATGAATTAAGTACCCAAAAACCAAAAGCTTCCATCTCTGGGCAGCGTTGCCGAAGCAATAATATTTCAGTCACTCACCATGCAAATCTCTTTGTCTTTTTCCAATCAAAACCCATTGAAATCTTTGAACAGAAAAACGAAAACAAATTAACATTCATTTATATTATTCCTTCAATAAAAAATTCCTTACAGAAAATTGACCGTGATACATACAGCCCTGTCGACTCTCTCTCTCTAGAATTCTATCTTCATCTGCACTTTTTTCCTTTTACAACATACCCACATTCAGTACTCGAGTACAAGAGAAAATCAAGAACCTAAAGAATATCAAGAAACCGTCTTTCTTTCTGCCATTTACACCACCAGAAAATTAAAGAAGAACAAAACTCAAGAAACAGAGAACGTTGTCGTAGAAACCGGAGCGGATGAATCCTTGCAGCACCCACGACTGATCTCTCGCGATGTATCCACAAATAGTGGCGACGAAAAGCCGCAGCGGAGATCGTAATCTCGGCGTGCAGAGGGATCAGACAGCACCTGCCATGCCTCTGTTATGGCCTTCATGGCTCCCGGTGCTGCAGCCCAGTGATGGACATCCGGGTGAACTTTCTTCACCAGTTTGCAGAAGAAATTGTCGATGCAGTCTCCGTCGGGGACATTGTGCCGGTTGGTGAAACCCAGCACCGCGTAATGATTCTGCTCGCCATTGCTTAACCTCTCAGAAGCTCGAAAGTGGATTCCATAGGCGGCGACGTATTCATCGACGTTCCAGAAGAATGGGTCGAGCGTCTTGGCGAGAGTGGCCGTCTCTAACGCCTCCCGCATATCTCCCTCCAGGAAATTCTCCTCCGCCATCTGCAGCAGAACCTCTGTCATTCTCTTCCTCTGTTTCTCCTCTTGATTCTTCCTCTTCTTCGCTTTCTCGTCTGTCTTCCTCTGTTTCTCCTCTTGATTCTTCCTCTTCGTCGCTTTCTCGTCTGTCTTCCTCTTTTTCTCCACTTGATTCTTCCTCTGTTTCTCCTCTTGATTCTTCCTCTTCTTCGCTTTCTCGTCTGTTTTCCTCTGTTTCTTGATTCTTGGAGCTCAGTTTGTTTCTCTCAACGGATTTTTTTGAATGTGAGTGCGGGTGGTAGTAAGCTTATGGGTATTCCTATTTAGTGCTTGTGCTTGTGCCTTAATTTTCTGAATCCTTAATTTATGTATTTAGTTTGAAGTTTTTTTCCCACAAAAATTATATATAACTCTACAAGGTGGAAAAACTATTTTTACGAAAAACATAATGTATATTATAATTCCTTACATTATGTTTGAAATGCATAATTTTTTTTGATAAACATACAATATATATACATAGAAAGCCATTAAATTATAATTTAATTTTATAGCCGATAATTTAAATTAAAATATTATTAGACAATTGATTAAAATTATAATAAATATACTAATATAGTTACAGATTAACAAATTCACAATTTATTATAATATCAACTAGTAACTATGACTACAACATAACTTGTGAAAAAGTCATATTAATTGATGAAATAAATTTATAAATTGATTTTTATTATCCATACTAATGTAAATTCTTAAATTTTATATTTATTATTTAGTGTTAAAATGTATTAAAATTGAAAAATAAAAATTGAATTTATGTTTATTTATTAAAATTACTGTACATATAATAATTAAATTTTTATCTTTTTATTATCATCTCAGCATTTACAAGTTCTTATATATTATCATAATTTAAAATTGTAATTGGTCAATTATGTTTAAAACTAGAAATAAATAATTTAATTAATGTATATTTGTTGAAATGGAATAACAATTTAAAGAATGAGAAACGAACTAAATTGATGCTTAGAATTATCCAAATATTTTATTTTCTTCTTTTATTATTTTAATATTTACAGTTATTTCTTTAAATTAAATTGGACATTAGTTTGAATTATTAACGTATTATTTTAAATTAATTAATTATTTTATTAAATAATATTTATAATCAATAGAACTGGTCTCTAATTAATCAATACAAGGATAATAAAAAATTTAAAATCTTTATCATATAATTTCTTATCAAAAGCAGCAACCTTTGTAACATTCGGACCCAAAAATTTGCCAATGATAATTTTACGGGTTATGGAATATATATATAAATAATTAAAAAAATTTATTTTATTTTGATTTGATTGAATTTTTGAGAAAAAATGAATTAGAGACGAAATTGAAAATAATTTTGGGAAGACGGGGTGAAAATTTGAGTTCGGGGAGTGTTTTTAAAAGAAAAATTGAAAACAGGGGGTCAAAGTACAAATAGAGAAAGTTCGACCACGTAGCACTGTGCAGTCAACAATCTCGACGAGCCAGAGCACGCCGCATGGCCAAGTACACTGACGTCGGTGCCATGCGAGAGGCCATGAAATACCCAGGTCTGAAATTTGACCCGAGATTAATTTTAAAAATTAAAAATCTATAAAAATATAATTTTCAAATTAATAAATTTTTTATTTAATGTGAAATTAAGGAAAAAATAGGTTGATGATGAAATTGAAAACAATTTTGGGAAAAAGGGGTAAAAATTTGGGTTCGGATGATATTTTTGAAAGAAAAATCAGAAATTAGGGGTCAAAACGCAATTAAAAAAATTGCGCCACGTAGGACACCCAGTTAGTAGCTCCGACGAAGCGGAGCATGCTGCGTGGCAAGGTACGCTGACTCAGTGCCTCGCTAGCGATCCGCGTGCCCTTCGATCGGATGGCCCAGAAGCGTTCTCGCGCACATAAATGGTCCGAATTCGTTCCCTCCTCAGGTGTGATCGGACGGTCACGATTAAACACGATGAACGGTCGAGATCAAATCGTGACGAACGGTGTAAATTTATTTATTTTTAAATGCGATCGGACGGTCGATATCAAACGCGATGAACGACCCAGATTAACGCAAGATGAGTATAAATATCTCGCATCACACTGAACTTAGACACTAGCCGCCAGCCTCCTGTCAGAGAAGAAGAACCAGTTGCCAAAGACAGGAGTCGACCGCTGCCAACTGCCACGTCGGAGCCACTTCCGACTGTCAAAAAAGGTAAAAATTCTCTTATACGCTCGAAATTTTATTTTAAACACCCCCATGGCCAAATCAGAGCAAAAGGAACGGTGGATGAGTCGAAAACTGCGGGCAAAATTTGGCGCCGCCGCCATGGGCAAAACCCAAAATGGCCTCCAATAAACCCCTTCCTGTTTCTTATTTTGTGCAATTTTTCTACCATTGTGTTCACCGTTCTGCTTTCTACAGGTTGACCGAAGCAAAACACCCAGCTGTGAAGGTGAGCCGGTGGAGTCATCGCACTGAAAAATTCCACTGCTGGTAAGTTTTTGTTTTTTAACTTTTTTCGGCCAACCGATGCCCCCTAACATGTTTGTTGCAGGGATGAGTATAAAACCAGCCGAAACCAGCCAACACGAGCTGAAAACGGCTAGGCCAAGGTAAACCACTGCCGCAGGTGACAATGCCGTCGTCGGAGCAAGGTGGTGCCGCTGTGTCGGAATTTCAAAATATGCTGGAAAAGGTTTTTAACATCAATTTTAAATTTTTTGGAGTATTTTTAGGTACGTGAAGCATGTTTTAATCTTCGCAGGAAAATTCAAGAAACCTGGAGACCGCCCTAGGCATAGTAGAAAGTTCGATGTTTCGGACACCAATTTGGGTAAGAATATCTCACCTTATTTTCTGTTGTGGAATAGAAGCTTAATAATCGGTAATATAGTATTTTATATAATTTAGAAAACTTTGAGAATAATTACAAATTACCAATGGAGCCAAAAATCGGTTAGTCATTTATTTGTTGTCCTATTTGACTGATTATTGGGATTTATAGTTTTAAATACATGATGATATACTGGAAATTGTTAAATGATTCAATTGGGCTTGTTTGATATATATATTACTTGTCTTGCGTGGGTTTACGGTTGACTTGTGAAATTGGTAATTAATATGCAAACAAAAATTA
>NW_019014625.1:285004-300720 GCF_000150535.2 Carica papaya | reverse complement strand
TGATATATTTTTTATAAGAAATTTTGAGTATTTCTTTCCATTGGTGTTGATATTTTGACCTCATAGATTTGTTATGGATGATGATTTAGAAGATAATTTTAGGGAGAGAAAGAGATGAGGGTAGTGAAGGCTTGGAGAGTCATGTAAGGATGAAAAGTATAGATGACATTTTTGTTTTTTAATATTAGTTTGTCAAGATGTGAGAGTGTAACGGCTCCGGAAATTTAGAATGAAATATGTGTATTAAAAATGTCAAATGCGGAAGCGTAATAAAAATTTTGATTAACATCCCTTACACTAAAACTAAAAACGTGCTTAAAGTATAAAAGAACAAACTAACTAAAAGAGATACTCGAAAATAAGAACTATGAATATAACTACGGAGTCTTTAGGCGTCCCCTTCGCCGTCTTCCTGCGGAATGGGATCGGGAACAACGTTTTCCTGATCTGAAATAGTTAAATAAGGAATGAACTACACCAGCCCAGTAAAGACATCACACTATCTCACCACCATGGAAGTAAAGGTGGGTAGAAAACACAAAAAGATCAATGGAGCATAATTTATAATAAACTCGTTTATTAACATAAAGACTTTTACTGTCCACTTACCTCGGTGAGGTCCATAAAACAACATATGAAAGCAATAACATTATCATCATCATGAAATCATATGAACTGTATAACAAAATACTTACCACGCCTTTGCGTTTCAATCATTAAACAACACATTTTCCTCATTTACCAGCCTACTAGTATCCATGGGGATCCATAGGGGTCTCGCTACCCGTGAACTCTTAATATTTATAACCTGATTCCAGAGCCGTCCCCATACCCCGTCCGGTATGGGCACCAAAACCATGAACCTCAATACCCCGTCCGGTATGAGGGTGAAACGGGCCGTCCCCATACCCTGTCCGGTATGGGCGCTGAAACACATAAGATCTCCATACCCCGTCCGGTATGAGAGACCACATTCCTGGTAGGGTTCCCTACGGACCCGGTCCGTCCACCATCTCCCATGATATCTAGTCAGGCTGTCCACATTATCCACTTATCAATTCACGTAACCTTTTTTCCCTTTTTCTTGGTTTCAATCATCCAAACACACACAACATGTAAACCAGTAATAGACACCAGACAAGACAACACAGTATCGAATTCATCATAATACAAACTATAATAAAAGAAACCATGATTCATGCATACGAGACCATAACGTAATTACATCAAACATCATGCTGCATTTAATACTGAAAATTAAATCAAACAATAACATACCAACACTGTATCGGACTCGGGCTCCATTAGCAACTTTAATTAATTATACATTTATAAAGTCACACAGTATAATTTAATTATTTATTTAGCTTTAATACCGTGATAGGAAATAGGGTGAGGGGTCCTTACTTGTTTCGGGGTCTGAATACGGCTCTACAGTGCACCTACAGGCTGTCCCTAATTTTTTCTGAATTTTTTTCGGGGAACTGAAACGCACTACTGGTACCTGCACGTGTCCTAAAAAATCTCAAATTAGACCTAGGGCCCCTTTCGGCCAATATCGCAATTCCGGCATAGCTGCTCCGCCGTGCGCCGGCGACGGCGCCGCCGCTTGCGGCGGCGATTCACCTCAGGTTGGCCGTTTTCGGCCGAATTCGGCCACGCTTGCATCTGTCCCCGCGATATAACAACCCTAAGGCCCTCGGTGGGCCGAAAAATCACGAAATAAAATGGTCGAATTCGGCCATGCTTGCATCGATCCCCACGATAGAACAACCCTAGGGCCCTCGGTGGGCCGAAAAATCACGAAAAATCGAAACTTACCGGCGGCGGTGCTCTCGGGTGCGGCGGCTCCTCCGGCGTGAGTCGTGTTTTGATGTTTGGCTCCGATCAACCTGTAGAGAAAAGAACGATGATCACAGTGGTATAAAATTTGCATCAAACGGAGGCCGGGAAGGGCCTCATCGGAGGCAAAAACCGAGGAGGGGCGCGGTGGCGCCGCTGGGTTTCGGCTGGGTTTTCCAGCCGTTTGGCCGATGGTTTGGCTCCGGTTTGGCCATAGGTGGACTCTACATCGAAAAACGAGCAAGGGAGAGAAAAATTACCTTGATCAGTGGTCGGAAACTTCCCCGGTGTGGCGGCGGGTGGCGGCGGCCGGCTCCTCCGGCGTCTGGTTCTTCTTCTCCGGCGACCACTGGCGGCTAGGGTTTCTTTGGTCAGGTGTGGGTGGGGGTATTTATACCCTTTACCTTTTAATCTTGACTGTCCATCAAGATTGGATTTGGGATGTCCGATCGCGATTTAATTGGGATTAAATCTGGGTCGTTCATCACGATGCAATCTGGGCCATCCGTACCTGATTGAATCTGGGCCGTCCGTGCTCGTGGATCTGGGTCGTCTGTGCGCACGTTTGATCTGGGTCGTCCGTGTGCGCGGGAACGGATCTAGGCCGTCCGATCGCGCGCACGCGGATCGCCCACGTGGCCCGTTCCCTGGTCAGCGTTGCCTTGTCACGCGGCACGTTCTGGTTGGCCGGGGCTGCTGACCGGGCCGCTGACGTGGCTGCTGACATGGTGCTGACGTGGCACAACTTTTCTAAATTATATTTTGACCCCCGGTTTCCGATTTTCTTTTCAAAAACACTCACAGAATTCAAATTTTCACCCCTTTTTCCCAAAATCAATTTCAATTAAGTCCAAATAATATTTTTACCCAATTTTATCATTTTTATTATTTATTTTTTTCATTGAATTAAATTAAACTAAGTTAAATAAAAAATCAAATAAATAAAAAAAGAATAAAAATAAATAAATAAAATTTTTATTTATTTATTTGGGTGTTACAGAGAGTATTTTCTTGTAAATCTTATTCAAAAATTTGTTAAAGTTTTTAATTTGAGATGTTTAAAAAGTTATGTTTTGAAAATATACAACTAAAAATATCGTTATTAATTTTGAGCATAGTTATCATGCTCAGTTAACCCCAATTATCTAGGTACTGAATATTTTAAACTAGTTCATGACGTAGATTTCTTCACGTTCATTTTTCTTCTCAATTTGGATTTTTAAAAAGTTAGGATCTAGAAATAAGAAAAATTAGAGCAATATAATAAGTTTTAAGCAATGCATTTAAGTGTTTGATTGTATTACTTTTTTTTATAAAAATATTTGATTGCATTATAAAACTAGAAAATTGAGAAACTCCATTAGTATTTTGTTAAATAATTGAATTCTTCTCCAAGAAGTGAAATTTAAAAGACATCTATAATGTTCTGTAAGTAACTTTCACTAAATAAGATAAACTAAGAAATATTAAAACTACTAAAATTCGATATACTACTTCTAATAAGAGAGAATATTAATATTAATAAGAATAAAATTTTAAAATTACTAACATTATAATAGACTCATAAATACTAAAGTAGTTTACGTTAAATATAATTATAATTTGGAATCTATTTAGGCAATCTAGAGCCTTAAAGATTATGCTATAAATGTCTAAGCAAACAAAATTGGGGTTCCACTATAGCATTAATATTTATTGGATTCACTAGTTGAAAATGTTGTGTAAACACCGTACATGCAAATATTAGGGTTCGGCTTGTTACAGACGAAACAACAGCCTAACTTTTTGGTCTTATATTTTTGGAGATTTACATTGGCGATGTGTAGTATTTTGACGAATGTGATAGTTACTCTATTAAACAAATAGATATATATTTTACAGAGACGAAGATGTACAACGTATTTTTCATTGTTAAATTAATCATTTTGTATGTAGAGTAATAGAGCTTTCAAAACCACAGAAAAAACATTGCGCCTCTTATTAAACCTTTGTCAAGCATTTGGTTAAAATCATCTACTTAGGTAAAAAAAAAAATTGGAGAGAGAGGATTTTCTTGTCTTCTACCTCAGATACTGTAAGACCTCTGAGATGTTTGCCCATTCACTACGGTTAACAACCTTATATACATATCCTCTTATCCAAATCTATTTGGAGCCACAATTAAGCGAAAACCCCCAGTTCATCCTGCCAAATGCCTTATTGGAATCTAGTTTTAGGACCATTCCTTTTTGGTTCTATGCATATGTCACGCTACTTTATTAGTTATAAGGGATAACAATCCAATATCCTTTTTGACATGTTTTTCTTTGATATTAGAATGATCAATGTTGATTTCATACTTTTACAAATTCTCTCATTCAAGTGAAATTTTTCAAAAACTTTCATCAAATTATCCTTTATAATATCCCAACATAATTGGAAAAATATACATGTGAGTTTATCTGAATTAGGAGTTTTTTTAATCCTCATTCTCCAAATAGTTCTCCTAATCTCATTTTTTGATGGTTTTTTTTTTTAACATTCTATTTGAGCTATACTCATGGAGTGCTAATAAATGCCCTCAATATAGGGGGTTTAGAAGCAGTTGGCTTAGTTAAAAGAATTTTTTTTAGAAAAAAATTTAATGAATTTCATTAATTGACTTAATCGATCAATTAAGAATGAAAAAAAATGAAACGGAGCTGAATATAATTTAAATTGAAAAATCAAGTGAAATACTAGTTTTACTTGATTTGGTTAAAAAAATTTCAAAACAAAAAAAAAAAATTATCAAACCTGGTTAACCAACCGAATCAACTGATTAAATAAAACTAGAAAAAATCAAAAAAGAAAGTAGAGGACATTACAAAAAACTATTGCCCCTCTTATTGAACCTTTGTCTAGCATTTAGCTAAAATTATTTTCGTTTTGAGATGTAGTTTTTTTTAATATTATTTATATGTTTAATTATTTAGTATTTAAGTATATTTTTTTGTCATTTCATTATTGGTTGTTCAACTATTGCAATAAAGATAAAAATTATTAGATTACTATGAAAAAAAATAACATAAATAGAAATTTATTTTTGATGATGATTTTCTAATTAGTTGTAAAAAATTTTGTATATATTTTCATTTTTTTTAAATTTTATTTTTGATTATTACTAAATATGATCTGGATTTGGCCAACAATAAAAGATATTTAAAATTATAATATTTTTTTAAATAATAATCGGTGTTATTACCCTAACATAAAGAATTTTTCAAATGAATCTGTTTTATTATTTAATCATAATCTTTTATTTGATTATTGAAATTTAATATATCTAATATTTGAAATATTCAAAATTATTTTAAATTAATTAAATATTTTATTATTTATTACATGTCCCATACGAATATACTCTTTCATAATAATATATTTATCCAAAAACATTGCATATCGTTTTTAGAATTCGAAAATTGATTCAAAATTTAAAATTATAAAAAATGATTTTATAAAATATTGTTTTTGGTGGAAGAGAGAGGGGGCCGAACCCAAATGAAGAACAATTGGATTGGGGCATTTTGCAAGACAGACGAACGATCCAGCCTGTTCGGTGCTGTCAATAGGTATTGAGAGGCTAGGGTTTATAAATGCATCGCTAACCACAAGAGATCGAACGAGCCGCCGCTTCCGAGTTAGCTGTGGTTTCATAGAATCTTACCAGAGAGATGGATGCTATGAAACCTCTTGCGAAACCGTTAGAGAAAAGAAGATGACGACGACGACGAAGATGAAGGAAGCGTCATGAATCGTGAAGATGCAGTCCTTTCGTCAAGTCAGTGATCAACCAAGATAATCTCGTCTCTTGGGTGAGCGTCCTTTTAATCTTTTATTACTATGCTTTTGCACTTGATTTGGATTGCGTCACGATCGGTTGAAGCGGGAGTTGAGGAAAACAAGAGAAATTTTTTGATCTTTCATTTCAATCACTGGTTGTTTGGGTCAAGCAATGAACTTTGCTAAAAAAATTATCCAGGTGACTTCATTTATAATTAGGGTCAATTTGGATTTGCGGTCATTTTTCTTTAAATAATTTGAGTTTGTTAAATATGATTGATTGGATTTTGAATCTCGTTTCCTTGTTTGCATATAATATATGTGAATTAAATTGTTGATTATATACGGATGGATACTGGAATTAAATTCTAGTAATTTACCTTTCTGTTCTCTGGTTATCATTTTCAGTTATATATCCTAAGTGAACTAGTATACCGATTTTCAAAGCCTAATTTATCCATATCGTGGTTATATCTGCTTCATGCAGGAGAATCTATGGCAATTTCTGACTTTTTTTTTCCAATTGTGTGGACAATAATTTTTCTTGTAGATGTATGTATTGATTTGCTATTTAAAAAAAGTATGTATTGATTAACAACTTTTAGGTTTAAATACTACTTAATGCAGTTATTGCAATCTGGCCTTAATGGTTAATATTGGTTGTGACGAATACTTGGACATTTCTGTTGGTTAAAATTTAGGTTTAGGTTTAGTCGCATTTTGCGTTGACCAACATAGATCCCAGGAATGCATTCATTTGTATCATTTATAAACGCTATATCGTAACCATGGTCATGCACACTTGATTGATGGATAATGCATCCTCTTAGTTTTCCTTTTAAAGAAAACATGTAACCTCATGATTTCTAGTTATCTAACTTTTTACTATTTCAAGATTTATTATTAATTTGTAATGTAATTAACTAACATAACACCATATTTTATATTGACAGCACTTTTTACAATAAGCTTTATGCACTCTTTAAAAATGGCCCAAAACTGGAGGACGCTGAACAATCCCCAACCAAAACCTTCGCCAGCCATTCACAAAATTTTTTTTTCGTTCCAAAGAAAATTGTGTGAATGGCTTGCGAAAGTTTGGGTTGGGGATGAGGAGTGATGCTGGTAACTGAAATTCTCTTAAGGTTATATGCTGCAAACTCTCTTTCTTGATCAACTAGCGAGTGATGTCAATACAGTAACTGTACTAAACCGGAGGAGGTTGAGCAATTCTGTGAATGGCTTGCAAAGGTTTTGATTGGGGATGAGGAGTGATGCTAGTAACTGAAATTCTCTTCAGGTTATACACTGCGAACTCTCTTTCTTGATCAACTAACGAGTGATGTCAATACAGTAAACCGTACTAAACCGGGGAAGGTTGAACAATTCTGTGAATGGCTTACAAAGGTTTTGGTTGGGGATGAGGAGTGATGCTAGTAACTGAATTCTCTTCAGGTTATACACTGCAAACTCTCTTTCCTGTTAACTAGCGAGTGATGTCAATGCAGTAAACCGTACTAAAATTTTCTTATGCAGTAGTAATATGTTTTTTCATAGCACTTTTCAGGTACTTTTGTTTTGCTGCAGACTACATAGACAAGTGGAAGGAAAGATTCATACCAGGAAGGACTTTTATGCTGCCTATCAATTGAAGTATGATCCACAGCAGAGCTAGAAGAATAGAGGACACAGACTTTCATACCATAGTAAACCCAAATAAACGTGCATTTGATTATGTTATCAATAGCATATACAGACTCCGTATCATACAATGGAGGAGATCATGCGTCTCCTTGTTTTTCATGTTTATTTTATTAAGAATTTTCTAAAAGACTTTTTCTGGAAGGCTGGATAAACTAGCTTCTTGTTCGTTATAGCAAATGGATGTTGATAATTTCTTGTGCTTATCTGGATGATATGATGTCAGAACAGGTTCATTGAGAATTAGTATTCCAGATGGAGGAATACAGATTGCAGTATATCTTAGGAATTTGGACCTTAAAGAGGAAAAGGATTCTAGTCTCAGCTGAGTTTCCGGGGAATCATGTTTGCGACATGAATTGGAGGCAAGTTAATGGAAGAGGTAATATTTGCTGGCTGAGTTCTGCAACGTTCACATCCTATATCTACTTTTCTTATTGTATGATAAAATGATGAAGAATCACTGATTAGTTTTTCATGATTCATAAAGAAGATTACATGAATATGATTTGAAATTTAACCTGATCATGATCTCCAAAAAAAAATATATATAACATTCACAGAATTGTACAGCCAAAACTATTTTCCACTTAAAGTTGTTTTTCCAGAAGTCATTTTTAAAGCATTTTATCTTTTTCCTCACAGCACAAGCATCAGATTTGTGTCAAATGGACCCTAAGTAAATTAATAAAATAACAAAACAGTTTTTATCCAAATCCAACATTTTCTTTTCTTATCACTGACTTTATTGGTTAAATGTTTTTCTCTAACTGTGTTTTCTTGGTATTGATCTTCTTCATCTTTTTCTTTCCAGTTGTATGTCATTTCTCCATCTTGGGGTCGAATGGGTTAAGGTTAGGGTTATGGAATGTTTTCATCAATTGACTTCCCCCCCTCTTTTAACGATATATTATATCTTATTCTTGCTTATATTGCTACCATAATTGTATAATCTATGTTGTGCCTTGTTCTGGTAGTCTTTACTTTGCTGTTCTCTAGTGGGCTTTATAAATTACAACTTGACAAATTAGTTTGTTATGTTTGGCATTGTGAATTTTCTTTCTTTGATATTCTTCCCTTGTGAAATTAATTAGAGTAAGCATACAAGTAAAGTTCTCTTTGTGTATATTGGATAATCAATTTCATGCTTTTAATGCTTAATTACGTTGGTGGTTCATTTATAAAAAGTTTTTTTCAATGAAATTGCTTTGCTCAAGAATGGATTCAAACCTGAAGTGTTGATTTCTTGTCACAATCTTCTTTGGCAAATAATGAATGTCCTTTTCATTGTGAGAGATGCAATTGAATTCCTTCAAGCTTAATTGTGTTGAGAGCTTCTTTCTTTGGTAGTCTTTACGACATATTCGTGTTGAGGCAAATGGTTTGAAAAGTATTATATAGGAAGTAAGTCCTAGTGCTATGTTTAGAACAAAAGAACATCACTTGAGGAAGTCATTTAGAAAACCACTCTTTGATTCATTAAGGAATAGTCAAAATTGTATTTAAATGATAAATTGACATTTAGGAAAATTTTATATGAAAGCGGACTAATCAATTTTGAATTCCATGAAAATTGATAGAATTTAGAATTCGTTGTTTTAATATTACTTGGAATTCATAGGAGGTAAACTTTTATTATCTTTCAATAATATTTTCATTTTCCCATAGTCAAAGTAAGTGTGGATTTTCTAATAAATTCAACAAATAGTTAATTTGTTCCAAATATAGCATGAGTTTATTATTTATTTCTTAGTGCAGAGTGTTCTTAATTCTATCCTTTAGCATGCTGCCTAAGAAATGATACAAAATTGAGAATCAACGTACTTGTATAATATTCTTTATTTCCAATGTTTTATTTTCTTTCCCTTTCTCTATATTTAGTTCACCTTGCAAAGGCTACGAATTTATTATTCCATTGTGCACATTTATTTTTCACTTAACATGAAAAGTTCATCCTTTAGCTTCAGTGGGATATGAAAATTGCTTTTCACTGTAATACTGGAGTAATTCCATTAACTTAAGTGTGGTGTGAAAATTGCTCCTCATCATAGTACTTGAATAGTTTATCTTCCTAATGACAATTTCTTTTTTGATATATCTAAATCATAAAATTAGCAGACCTCAGGAGACTTCATTTCTTTTATGCAAATGTTGGGAGAGCAAGTGATGCACTCATCTCTGAAGGAAATTTCAACGTAGAATATGAAGATAGACTAAGCAGCTTACCAGAAGAGCTTCTCAAGCATGCATTGTCAAAAAGTGGAGATACATCTATGTGTCTCTTCCTAATTTTGTATTTGATTCCTTACAATTTGCTGGTGCTGAAAGTAGACTTGATTATTTTGAGGAGTTCATATAACAAACGCTGTTGCATCGTGATGACAAAGACATACCAACCATCAAATTCAAATTATGTAGAGGAAGAGCACACACCATTTTAAAGACCAAATGGATTGATTTTGCTTTGAAGCATAATGTTGAAGATCTCGTCTTTGAAGCTCCTTTTTTTTAATAAAGATGGTTTGGTTCTTGTGTCTTTTCCTCCAGAACATAGAAAAGATCTCATTTATCTTCCCAGTCTTAGATAATTGCATCTCGGAGGTGTCATTTTCACTGATGGGTGATTTGACGTGGGAATGATTCTCATCATGTCCAGTTTTGGAATCCGTGCAATTGAGGAATTGTGGTCTGTCTTTTTTAAAGGTTCTAAATATCTATGCTCTCAGACGCAAATATCTTCATATAGACTCTTGTCGTTGGCTCAAGAACATTGAGATCGATCTTCATACCTGAAATCTCAAATCACTTATATTAAGATGAAATCTTGCACAAAACTATCATATTAAGGACAGTCTTTCTATTCATTATGCACATATTCAAGGAACAGTTTATAGAAACAAAATGAGTATAGATGTTCTTAGTTGCACTGTATTTAAGTTGCTGACTGAACTCTGTAATGATGATGTAGTAGCTGTGGATAACTTGTCCTGGGAGGTATATGCTTTGTCCATTTCTTCTTCTTATTGATTGTTCTTTCTTTTTTGCTAATTACTTGATATTTTTAATGCAGCCTCTAACCTTTTCTTTTAAAAAAAATACAAGTAACCAATGACATTCCTTCATGTTGCAGCTCCTTTTCTACAAGGCAAGTAATTCATTGATATATGCAAATGCAATTACTTTTCAAAGCCTGAGCAATGTATATCTGCCTGTCTGGCCATCCAAGAAACATATACAGATGATCATGGTCCTCCGTGGTAGAATGCCAAATGTACGTAGCACGTACTTTTTAATGCTTTTGAGTTCCTAAACTCTGATTCTCTTCATATCTAACTCATATTTATTAGCCACTATCATTTGAGACAGCAGATTTTTAATTGTTAAAATCTTTGTTTGCTATAGTTATTATTATTATTATTTTTCTTTTGTGAACTTTATTAGATGTGCAGGCACAAGAACAGTATTTATACATGTCGACTTTTGAATGGAATTCAGAGAACCTTGAGACTGTCGGGATGCCAAGCATTGTGGAATATATTTACACTAACATGTTTGTTGGATGTGAGATCGATCTTCTCCTGGTGAAAGTTTTCCTTTGAGAATGCAAAAGCATTAGTGAAGTTGACCATCTCTACCTTTCAGAATGGTACTGAAGCTGATGATGGAAAGAGGTCTAAGATTATTGAGAAGTTATTGTCATTTTCAAGAGCTTCAACAAAAACAAAAATACTTTTCTTGTAATTTAAATTTAGTTTCGGAAAAGAGGTTATGACATTTGTGCTGCTTATTTTCAACTAGCAAGGGGGTTCTCATATTTGTTATTTGAGTTTCGTATGTCTGCACTTAAGTTAACGAGGTGCCCTTGCTGAAATTGGTTGAGAGATTCTTGGGTAAATTCTTTTCTTGGCAATACATAAAGTAAACATTTCTGCTTATTGTTGGGAATTGTACGTTGGAAATTTAGAGTATCAACACTGAAATGCTGATGCTTTTGTAGGTGATATTATTTCCTCGGCTAACTTCTGGTTCCTGTTAGTGGTTTGTGGAATTGGAAAATCAGTGTGCTGGGCTATATTTTATTGTGCTTTGATAATTTCCTAAGGAGTGGAGAATCATACGATGGTCTGCAATACTTTTAAGGATTCTTATTATTTTTATTATGAAATACTTGGTGCATAAATATGGTCCAACATTTTTAAACAAAGGAAAAGCTTTTAATAAGTTAAAATGCAATGAACATAGATTGTTTGTGTCTCTATGAGTTGTTTCAAGATTTTTCTTATGAAATGGAAAAGTAAAAAGAAATGATTCACTATCAATTGATTTCATTTTTACTTTTTTGATCCACTCTTTTGCTTGTTGCCATAAATTTTGTGTTTAGATTTTTTTGAGTTTTACTTTGATTATTACTAAATTTAATCATGACTTAGCCATGCAATACTTAAGAATTAATCATTTTTTAATGTTTATTTTAAAATAAACAGGTTTAAATATTTAATTAACAAAAAAAAAAGTTTAAGGAGTTTGAAGTTAAATAAAATACAACTCAAATGGTCTAGATAATATGTTGAGTGTTGTCAATTGGTGTATATATTTTTATTGTTAGTTAGATAAAAATAATTTATTCATCAATTCAGATTTTTGTTTAGTTATTATTAAAAATGTGATATTTTGTGAACATATATGTATTGTATAAAATTAGTTCTCGCGCGATGCAAGTGTCAATTTTACGCATTCAATATGGTTTGTATATAAATATTTTGATTTAAGGTAACCTGTGTAGGAAGTATAATTCTTACCTAATTCCCTTATTTATACGTCTAATTATTTAATATTTACGTACATTTTTTATATTTTTATTTTTTGTTATTTAACTATTGTAACGAAAATAAAAATATTAGATTTTCATGAAGATAAAAAAATAAACCCGAACGTATTTTGATGATAATTTTTTAATTAGTTATAAGAAAATTTATAATTATATATATATGTTTTAATTATATTTTGATTATTATCAAATTTAAACATGATTTACTCAACTATTTAAAACTCTCTCATTTTCTAAATAATAATCTGTAATATTATATTAACATCAAAAGTTTTTGTAGTGAATCTGTTCTATGATTTAAGTAAAATATTTTATTTAATTATTGAGATTTAATATATGTAAAAAATAAATGAAATATTTTTAGGTATATTCAAAATTATTTTAAATTATTTATTATAATTAAATATTTTATAATTTTTTATATATCCATACAGTTATACTTGTTCATAATAATATATTCATCGAAAAACATTGCATATCATATTATAGATGGAAAAGAACTGATTCAAATTTCAAAATTATAAAACTAATTTTATAAAATATTGTTTTAGGCGGAAGAGAGAAAGTTGGATTTAATAAAAACAACATTTTCTTAAGAAGAAAAATTGATTTAACATTTCTTAGATTGATTGGTCCAAGGGGCCGAACCCAAGTGAAGAACAATTGGATTAGGGTATTTTGCAAGAGAGACGGACGATCCAGCCTGTTCGGTGCTGTCAATGGCTCTATATATATTCATCTTGTTTGTGATTTGAGATGTAAGGTTTATAAATTCATCGTTAACCACAAGTGTAGAACGCGCCGCTTCCGATTTAGTCTGCATGTAGCTGCTGTTTCATAGAGTCTTACCAGAGAGATGGATGCTATGGGACCTGTTGCGAAACAGCAAGAGAAAGAAGATGAGGAAGACGATGAAGATGAAGGAATCATCATGAGGACTCTAAGATGGATTCCTTTCGCCAAGTTAGTGATCAACCAAAATAATATAGTCTTCTGGGTGAGTCTCCTTTTAGTCTTTTATCACCATGCTTTTTATCTTTCGTTTCAATCACTGGTTGTTTAGGTCAAGCAGTGAACTTGACTAAAAAAATTATCTGGGTGATTTCATTTATAATTCGGGTCAACTTGGATTTATGGTCATTTTTGTTTAAATAATTTGAGTTTGTTAAATATGATTGATTGGATATTGAATCTCGTTTATTATGCTCGCATCTAGTATATGTGAATTTAATTGTTGATTAAATCAGGTTAAAGGCTTTTTAGCAATTAGGGAATAAGGATGGATACTGGAACTAAATTCTAGTAATTTACCATTCAGTTCTCTGGTTCTCATTTTCAGTTATATATCCCAAGCGAACTAGTCTACCGATTTTCAAAACCTAATTTATCCATATAGTGGCTATGCTTGGTTCTTGTAGGAGAATCTCTGACTGATTCTGATTTTTTTTTTTTTAATCGTGTGGACAATAATGTTTCTTTGTAGATGGTATGTAGTGATTAACGACCTCAAAAGAAAAATTATGCATTGGTTAACTATTATAAGCCAATTTATATTTCAAAGTTAAAAAGCTAAATATGGTTGTTGTTTTATCCAATAGGTAGCAGAAAGGATTACCAAAAAGCACTTGGATTCTGCTTTTGCTATCGTTAGACCTCCAGGGCATCATGCCGAAGAAGATGAAGGTATGGGGTTCTGTTTATTTAACAATGTGGCTATTGCAACACGTTTTTGTTAAATGAAAGAGTACGAGTCAGTTTTAATTCTTTAAATATAGTTTTCTTACCCGACGTTATTAATCAATTGCTTTTTTTGTTAGATGTATAATTGCCTATATGGATTTAATCAATTTACTTTTTCTTTATTGTTTAAATAATTTGAGTTTGTTGAATATGACTTATTGGATTTTGAATATCGTTTCCTGCATTTGCATCTAATGTATGTAAATTAAATTGTTGATTATATCAGGTTAGAGGCTTTTTAGCAGTTAAGGAGTACGGATGGATACTGGAACTAAGTTCTAGTAATTTAATTGTTTGGTTGTCTTTTTCAGTTATATATGCTTAGCAAACTAATTTATCCATATTGTGGTTATAATTGGTTCTTGTGGAGAATTTATGGCAGATTCTGACGGTTTTTTTCCTAATTTTGTGGACAATAATGTTTCTTTATAGATAGTATGTATTAATTAACTATTTAAAAAAAAGTATGTATTGATGAATCACTTTTAGGTTTAAATATCACTTAATGCAGTTATTGCAATCTTACCTCATTGTTAATATTGGTTGTGACGAGTATCTGAACGTTTCTGCTGGTTAAAATTTAGGGTTAGGTTTAGTCACATTTTACATTGACCTACGTAGATCTCAGGAATGCATTCTTTTATATCATTTATAAACGCTAAATCATAACCATGATCATGCACACTTTATTGAAGGATAATGCATCCTCTTAGTTTTCCTTTTAAAGAATACGAGTAACATCGTGATATTTCTTGGTGTTGCAGATTCTCTTTTACAAGGCCAGTAATTCATGGCTTACAAAGGTTTTGGTTGGGGATGAGGAGTGAGGCTGGTAACTGAAATTCTCTTCAGGTTATACACTGCAAACTCTCTTTCTTGATCAACTAGCGAATGATGTCAACATGGTAAACCGTACCAAACCGGAGGAGGTTGAACAATTCTGTAAATGGCTTACAAAGGTTTTGGTTGGGGATGAGGAGTGATGCTGGTAACTGAAATTCTCTTGAGGTTATACGCTGCAAACTCTCTGTCTTGATCAACTAGCAAATGTTGTCAACACAGTAAACCGTACTAAACCGGAGTAGGTTGAACAATTCTGTGAATGGCTTACAAAGGTTTTGGTTGGAGATGAGGAGTGACGCTGGTAACTGAAATTCTCATCAAGTTATACGCTGCAAACTCTATTTCTTGATCAACTAGCGAATGATGTCAATACAGTAAACCGTACTAAAGCAGAGGAGGTTGAACAATTCTGTGAATGCCTTACAAAGGTTTTGGTTGGGGATGAGGAGTGATACTGGTAACTGAAATTCTCTTCAGGTTATACACTGCAAAGTTTCTTTCTTGATCAACTAACGAATGATGTCAATATAATAAACCGTACTAAACCGGAGGAGGTTGAACAATTCTGTGAATGGCTTACAAAGGTTTTGGATGGGGATGAGGAGTGATGCTAGTAACTGAAATTCTCTTCAGGTTATACACTGCAAACTCTCTTTCTTGAGCAACTAGCAAATGATGTCAATATAGTGTAACGTACTAAAATTTTCTTATGCAGTAATAATATGCTCTTTCCCAAACTTTACAAGTGCTTTTGTTTTGCTGCAGACTAGATAGACAAGTGGAAGCAAAGATTTGTTTTTGTCCGGGAATGACTTTTATGCCGCCTGTCAATTGAAGTATGTGCCACAGCAAAGCTAGAAGAATAGAGGACACAGACTTTTATCTGGATGATTGGATTTTTTATAATGTGCAGTTTTATCTGGATGATATGATGTCAGAACAGGTTCTTCATTGAGAATTA
>NW_019014625.1:200261-214837 GCF_000150535.2 Carica papaya | reverse complement strand
CCTTTCCGGTAGCAAAATGGAAATGAGAACATATTACCATAGATTTCGTAGTGGGTCCACCTAAAACAAGATCCCAGCATGATGTTATTTGCGTTATTGTTGATAGATTAACTAATTCTGCTCATTTTTTAGCTATCAGAGTAGATGACCCACTGGACAAATTAGCCTACTCTATATCAGAGAGATTATGAGATTGCATGGAATACCAATCACAATCGTCTTTGATCCAGATCCCTGCTTTACTTCAAGATTTTGGACCAATCTACAGAATGCTATGGGGACCAAACTATCCTTTAGTACTACTTTCCTTCCTCAGACGGATTGTCAATCAAAATGGACAATCCAAACTCTAAAAGATATGCTACGAGCATGTGTCATTGAGTTGTAAGGTAATTGGAACGATCATTTACCTCTTATTGAGTTTGCATATAACAATAACTATCAATCCAACATTCAAATGGCACCTTATGAAGCTTTGTATAGAAGACCCTATAGATCACCTATTTGTTGGGAAGAAGTTATAGAACAAAAACTAGTTGGACCTAAATTAGTGGAAGAAACTATAACAAATGTGAAATTGATCAAGAAACATCTTATGATAGCTCAAAATAAGCAGAAAAGTTATGTCAACAATTGAAGAAGAGATTTAAAATTCGAAGTAGGCAACCAAGTATTTTTTAAAATCTCACCAATTAAAGGTATTATGAGATTTAAGAAGAAAAGAAAACTCAATCCTCGATTTATCAGACCATTTGAGATATTGGATAGAGTGGGAGTTTTCGTCTACCGCTTAGCATTATCACTTAAGTTAGCCAACATACACAATGTCTTTCATATATCGATGTTGATAAAAAATATCACACAGATCCATCGCATGCACTCTGATATGAACTCCTTGCACTTCAAGAAAACTTATCCTACATTGAGCTTCCTGTGCAGATAGTGGATCATAAAAAAGGATATTACGGTCTAAGGTAATCTCCGTAGTAAAGGTATTATGGAAGCATCATTCGACTGAAAAAGCCATATGGGAGCTAGAAGAGAAAATGAAGGCCAAATACCCACATCTGTTTATGATTACTGGTAAGTCCAATTTACAGGACCAAATTTCTTTTTTTAAGGGGGAGGATGTGATAGCTTAAAAATACCTCCGAGTTAATTTATTATATTTAATTTAATCTTTATATATGTTTGAAAATATATAATAAAGTTAAACACATAGTTTAGAGTCAAACAAAAAAATGACAGATAAGGATGAAGGAGCTAGAATAACCATAAAGAGGCATGGAAAAAGGTAGGAACCTTTTAAATGAAGTGGTAAAATAAAAAGTGGTAACTATTAGATAAAATGACATAACAGAAAATGACAACTTTTAGATGAAATAATATGTGAAATGTGGTAACTTTTAGATAAAGTGACATCACAGAAAGTTATAACTTTTAGATGAAGTAACGTGTAAAAAGTGGTAACCTTTTAAATGAAGGGACATGTGAAAAGACCATTTAGATAAAATGGCATGTGAAGAGTGATAACCTTTTAGGTGAAGTGACATGATGAAAGGTAATAACTTATAGATGAAATGGTATAATAGAATGGTGGCAACCTTTCTCTCGTAACTCCCCACTCCTATAAATAGGGGATAGGAGAAGGGAGAAAGAGACATTCTGAATGAGAGAAAATAGTGAGAAATGTAGAGATGAAGGAAAAAGATGGAGTACGAAATGTGTGATTTTTTAGAGTACTTTGAAGTTTTAAATAAAAATCTTGAAAAAACTCTGCTAAATTTGGGAGAGCGGAGAAAGAGGAAGAGAAGAGGAATAAGGCTCACGATAAAAAAGAAGTTATGAACGGTTAGAAAAATAAGTTTTTTCTTAAGTTTTGAATTTCGGTTTCTCTTTGAATTTTATGATTAGTTTGAATATTGTGTTGGATATTTTTTAGTCAAGAAAGTGACCAAAAATAATCCTGAAATTCTACCAAATTTTTTAGAGAAAAAAATCATAAATAAAGTCATAACTCTGTCGGAATTAAAACAACGACTGCTAAGGACCTAAGATAAGTGGATATTATGGATTCATAACCTATGTAGTTTTGAAGTACTTTACATATTTTTAGTATAAAAATGTGCACATGTTTAATTTATCTTATGTATTTGCTAAGTAAGTATTTGTTAAAATTTTACTTCGATATAACTGTTATTTCGCTTTGTGTTTTTGAAACGTGATTTTGATATATGTGCATCACTCATTATGGAAATAAGTTATTCTGAAAGCACATGCATTATGTTAGGTTTCAATCTGGTTGTACATAACCGTTCCATATTCAGGTGTATTGGCAAAGTGATAAGTGTGTACCTATACATAACCGTTCTATATTTGGGTGTATAAGGAAATAGTCTGATCTGCGTGCCCTAACCATTCCGTATTCGGGGTATAGCAGTGTTTCAAGGTACTCATGTATGTAGTTCTGTATTCGGGTACATGAAAAACTAGTGATAAGTATTTGTACCTACGCATAATTTATGGTAACTGATTGATCATCTATGATAATGATGAAGTATACAACATGTATCTATTTTCTTATTTGTGTTTTCGTTTTTTGATTCGTGTATGTTTTATAAAGACTATATGATATATATTTTGTTGTGTGTAAAGAAACAATATATTACATGTATTATATTGTGATTTCATAATATCACTTACGAGAATATTTTATCTCACCCCTATCACCTTCCAAATACTGAAGGTACCGCTACAGAGTGAGCGGTGACACGGAAGAAATTTCTGAAGTTAGACTCTGATATTAAAGTTATTGTTTCGTACTTTTGCTTAGTAATGTAAGTAAAGAAATTTAGAGTCTCGTCCATATCTTTATGTTTACATTTAAGAGATGTAACGCTTCTGCGACCCTTTTATTATTAATAAAGTTAAGTTATTTTACTTAATTCGAGTGTATCTTATTTAAGTAAGTATGCTTCATTCATTACCCTATAAGATAGGATGTGGTCTGTGATAAAATGAGTAGAGGTGTGATTATCAGCATCCTGTTGCTTCTTCTTTTCCTGGCTATGGAAGCTAAAGTTGACGAAGATTACTATCGAAGGTATTCGAGCAAATGCTTGGGTAGATTCCGAGGGGCTTGTTTATCTGCATGTTTAAACCAATGTACGATAGATGGTCATGATCAACCCACAACATTTTCGTCATCTAGTAATATGTTCTTATCAAATATTGCTTCAATAATATAAATTAGTTGATAGATCGTTTAAATATCATCAGTTTATTTTTAAAAAATTTTAATAAATTATATAAGCCTAATTTAAAGTTTATTACTCATGTGTAGATAGTTTACTAACTAATATATAACCTAATAGATCTTTTTTTGTATGTATTTTTTTATTCCTTCTCACATCATTTTTCTTTTACTAATGGTTGTGTTAATAATACCTGATAAATGTTATAGATCTTAAAGCCAAATGATGTTCGGCATCTTCCTGTGAGACATGCAAGAAAGTTACTTAATATATATAAAATAAGTACATTCATCATTTAGACGTGTACTTTTGTTATACTATTAAATGAATTGGGTTTCTTTTTTAAATTTTTCATATTTTTGAGTTACAAATTGTTGTTAAATTGGTTTTAGTTAAATTTAATAGTCTATTTTATACTAAAAATATGACATATCAATCTCATCTAATTGCACCAAGTATGCACAATTACTAAAAATATGACTAAATTGATCACATAGGAGCTTTTTTAATTTTATCCCATAGTTTATTCTTTAAATGTTTAGAAAAATAAACATTATTATCATTGTCGTTGTTGGAGAAAAAGAGAGAGAGAAAAAAAACAAATCAAAGAAAAGTGAGGTAAAAATGAGAGAGAGAGAGAAAAAGATGAGAAATAGAAAAAGAAAAGAAGAGAGAGATGAAAAATAATTCAACCCAATAAAGATATGATTCTCCTTTTTAATTTATTTAACTCATATTTAATGCCTAGCCTCTTTTTCATTTATCCCATTTAGCTTGACCCATTTATGTTTCAAACAAAACCAAAAACTTATTGATAGATACAGTTATTGATAGTTATCTTTTATGATAATATTGTATTTATCTTATATTGATAGTTATCATTCATGATAATATTGTATTTATCTTAATGATAATATTGTATTTATCTTATAGTTGTTTGTAATTATCACATATAGAACACTTGTTGTATTAATACATTCTAATTGATACGTAAAGGAAGTAGAGAGAATTATTCCATAAACTTTTTCATGGTATAAGAGCTCCTATATTTTTTTTTTTGTCTTCATCATGTCTCAAAATTTTGAATCTCCTTCTCAAACCACACCAACAACAGTCACTCATCCTTCCTCTTCTCAACCTTTACAGTATCCTTCTCATCCATTCTTTAGTGTATCAAATATACGACATTATGTGAATGAAACACTGACCTTCATTAATATTCTTCTCTGGCATTCTCTTATTACTCCAGTTCTTTAAGGTTACGACGTGTATGGTCATGCAGATGGCACCTCTATTAAACCACCCAAAACTGTGACTCAAATCGATGGCTCTATTACTCTCAATCTTGATTACCATTTATGGAAGCAAGTTGATTCTCTAGTACTTTTTTGGATTCAAGCCATAGTCAGTACAAAAATTCTTTACAATTTGATCAAATCGAATATCTCTTTGACAGCACGAGAAGCATGGACAAATATAGAATCATTGTTCAAAGATCAAGCGTATGCTCGCTTATTATAGTTGAGGGTTAAATCTTACAACACCACAAAGGAGAGCCTCTCTATTGACAATTACTTACAAAAGCTAAAAGATATCTATGATTCTCTAAATTCCATAGGCCACACCATTACTGAATCTGAGTGCAGATTTTAGAAGGCTTGCCCATTGAATATGAAAATGTTGTTATCAACCTTAGTAACCAAACTCCCTTACCCTCCTTCATTGAAACCAGAGCTGCACTCTATTTACAAAAACTTCACCTCCAAAATATATCCAAACGAAACACTTCAAACATCAATTTCTCACTTACCACCCAAACAACCTTGGTTGCCTCCGGACGTTTAGATTTTCAACCCAATCGAGGGCGTGAATGTTTTAGCAACCAATTTAATTCCTCTCCCAGGCCTTACCATGCTTATAACAACAATACATCTCACTTCCAAAAATTTTCATGGAATCATGGAGGAAAAGGCCGTGATCGAGGACGAAGTTATTGAAATTCATCTCACCCACAATTCAATTCACCTGGTGTCCTTGGTTCTCGGCCTCTCATGTGGTTTCAGCAACATTTCACCAGTGTTCAGTGTTAACTATTCAATGATTTTCATATGTGACGAGCGCTTGCCCTTTAATTTATTGTGCGATGCAACAGTTTTTCAAAAATTCACTTATGCCATAAGACCATTTTATAAAATCTTTTGTTGTCACCCAACTTCAAGGCCCATCTCCCTTAGCATGGATACTCGACATAAGTGCTACATCACACATGACCAACATGCCAGGTAATCTATCCATGCTTTCGGCTTACAATGGATTTGATAAAGTAATTTTTGGAGATGGTGAAAAACATGGTATCACTTATGTTGGCCATACCCAATTACTTTTATCAAATTCAATGTTCAAGTTAAACAATATTTTTGTGGTTCCTAGTTTAACTAGTAATTTGATTTTCGTTAAGAAATTCACTAAAGATAATTCTTGGTCAATATAATTTGACCATTTTAGCTTTTGTGTTAAGGATCTTCATATGTGGATACCACTTCTCAGTTGCAGTATTCCTAAAGATAGCTATGTGTTTCCTTCTGATTCTATTTTGAATTCGTTGCACCATACTAGTTTTCATGTTGTCAGTTCTTCTTCTATCCTATGTCATCGTAGGTTTTGTCATCTTCAAGCTCCAAATTCGTTTGTTTTTTCATTAGTTTCTAGTTTTCGTAAATTTAGTTCTTTAAATAAATTGTGTAATGCTTGTCAATTAGGAAAGCATCATCGTCTATCTTTTAATTCTTTTCATGTTTGTAGATTATTTCCTTTTCATCTTATTTATTCTGATGTGTGGACATCACCAATAAAATCTTTTAGTGGCTTTAAATACTATGTGGTGTTTATGGATGACTTCTCTAGATTTATACGTTTATTTTCTATTAAAAGTAAAAGCCAGGTCTTTGAGAAATTTTAGAATTTTCATCGCTTTATTGTCACCCAATTTGGTTGTTATATCAAAATTTTGCAATGTGATAGTGGTGGAGAATTTATTACTAATAATTTTAAGACTTTTGCAGGTCAACTGGGGCTTCATATGCAATTTTTATGTCCCTACATGCCCCAACAAAATGGCACTGCTGAAAGGGTGCATAAGACTTTGATTAGGACTATTCGAACTATATTCCTAGAAGCTTCTATGCCACCTGAGTTTTAGGTAGAAGCAATAAAAATGGCAGTGCATGTTCATAATTTAACTCCACGGCAATCACTGAAATATTTTTCTCCAATAGAAAAATTGATGGGCAAGAATCCTGACTACAGTCATCTACAGATATTTGGCAGTCTCTGTTATCCAATTAACGGCCAAAGTAGCAAGAAAATTAAAAGCAAGATCAGTTCCATGCTTCTTTATCGGATATTCAGATAATTACATGGGATACATATGTTTTGATCCAAAGAGAAAGGTGGTACATCTCTCTAGCCATGTTACTTTTGATGAATTTTGATTTCCTTTCAATTCTTTATCTATCAAAACTGATAAGTCTGTTGGTGTTCCTAATTTTATCCAAACACTACCTCCTTCTCCTACTCTTCCTGAGTTATCCATCACAAATGCCCAGCCACCTGCCACAAGTGGCCTGCCTTATGCCACTGTCGACTAGCCCCATGCCACTTCAACCCATCCTCATCCAAAATCAGCTTCTGCCTATGACTCAACCACCTCGCCATTACAACCTGACATAACGCAACAAGATGTTTGCATCCGCCACTATCGCCCCCATCTTTATCTACACCAGCCAAACTACGAACAAATCCTACCAAGCCGAAATAACCCAACCAAAAACATCCCATGTTAACACATTCCGAAACTGGTAACAGCAAACCTAAAATGCTTAAATCTCTAATTGTTCACCAAACCCACTCTCACCCAAATACCAACCTTATCCCAAAGGAACCAATGTGTTTACAGAGGCAAATAAAGATCCAAATTGGAGGAAAGCAATGTCTAAAGAATATAATACTTTAATGCAACAACAGCTGTGGAATTTAGTCTTGTCCCCTTAGGATGTCAATATTATTGGGTCAAAATAGGTCTTCAAAATAAAAGTAAAAGCTGATGGGCACTTAGAAATATATAAAGGCCGGTTGGTGGCCCAAGGTTTTGCTTAACAACAGGGCATTGACTATAATGAAACCTATAGCCCGACTGCAAAACCCACAATGATAAGGACGTTACTTTCATTGTTATTTCACATGGTTGGCATGTGCATCAACTTGATGTTAAAAATACTTTCTTGCATGGACATTTACATAAAGATGTTTTTATGAAATAATCCAAGGGATTTATTCATCCAGATTATCCAGACTATGCTTGCAAATTGGAAAAAGCTATTTATGGGCTCAAGCAAGCTCTACGGGCTTGGTTTGAGCGTTCATAAGTTTTTTAAAATTGTATGGATTTATTTGTAGCTGAGCTGATAGTTTGATGTTTATATTCAAACATGGGGCCGACATAGTCATCATTTTACTATATGTGAATAATATCATGTTAACATCATCTTCTTCTTCTTTGTTGCAACATATTATTGGTTCTTAAAACTGAATTTGCTATGTCTGACTTAGGAAAGCTCAATTATTTCCACGGCATACAAGTCACATACAATTTGAATGGGATGTTTCTGGATCAATCTAAATATGTCGAGAACTTGTTGGAGAAATCTGGATTGCAGTATTCGAAACCAATTGAAACTCCAACAACATTCAAACATTCATTAAGCTCATCATTGGACAGCCTATTATTGGATGATCCATGACACTATAGAAGTATTATAGGGGCATTACAATGCTTAACTTTTACACAGCTTGACGTATCTTATGTCGTTAATCAAGTGTACCAACATATGCAAGCACCAAGAAAAGTTTATCTACAAGCAGTTAAATGCATCCTTCGTTATCTCAAAGGGATAGTTAACTATGGCCTTCAAATATACGAAGGACACAACAACTCCTTAGTTGTATATTTAGACGCTGATTGGGCAATTTTCCAAGACATGAGACGATCGACCACTAGCTTTGCAATTTTCTTGGGCAACAATATTTCATCTTGGTCAGCTAAGAAGCAACCCACCGTCTCACGTTCCAGTGCTGAAGTGGAGTATCGGGCTGTTGCAAGTGTCGTGGCAGATTTGATGTGGATTGAACAATTAATACATGAATTGGATATTCAAATTCAACATTCGCTGGAGGCCTTTTATGATAACATAAGTGCAACATACATGTCCACCAATCCCATACAGCATGCACGCACCAAACATGTACAGCTATATGTCTATTTTATGCGTGAACGGGTGCTAGCTCGACAACTTCTTGTGTGTCATGTCTCCAGTAAAGAACAAATTGTGGACATCTTCACCAAATGATTGCCAAATAGTAGATTCCGTCAATTTTGTGCCAATCTTAGTGTTCTACCACACTTCGATTGAGGGGGGATATTGATAGATACAGTTATTGATAGTTATTTTTCATGATAATATTATATTTATCTTATATTGATAATTATCATTCATGATAATATTGTATTTATCTTATAGTTATTTATGATTATTACATATAGAACACTTGTTGTATAAATACATTCTAATTGATACATAATGGAAGCAGAGAGAATTATTCCATAAAATCTTTCAAAACTCAACCTAAAACCCAAATGTTAAAACTCAACCTCTCTTCTTTTTTTGTTTAAAAACTCAACCTCCCTTTTGCATGAATTAACCCATCCTTCTTTAACTTAGTTTATGTTTTAACCAAGACGACACAATTTTGGTTAGATATTAGGGTTTGAGATTTGCAATTAAATTATTGTGCATTTTCATTTTTCATGCTTTTAGTTTAGCTATGTCATGGGAATGATGGAGATCAAAGCACCATATATAAGCACATAGGATGAAGATTATAGAGGATGCAAACTAGCATTGAAGTGAGAGAGTTGTTCGTGCAAGATTTGCGACTACTAAGTGAGAGTCAGTGCTCGTTGGTCCAAATTCTAAGACAACCCAAGAGAGGGGTGAATTAAGCTTTTCAAAGTTTCTAGCTTTCAAGTAATTACCCAATCATATTTGTATATAATGTATGCTATAAGGTAAAAAAATTTCTTCATATAAGTATTTTCATTAATAATATGTGTAAAATGTATGAATAAAAGTGAAAATCTTAGTTTCTGTTCAAGTTTTCAATGATAATAATGATAATATCTATTGACAATAAAAAAAAAATATTTAGCTTTAGATAAAAATCTGAAAATATGTACAAAAAATATGGGGTAAAATGAGAAATCATGTATTATTGAGGAATATATATTAAAGATAAGTTTCAAAAGAGAAGAAGAGATATTACAGACACAATTTATGGGGATTCTATTTACAACTTGTGTCTACATCCTCTTTATAAATCAACTATTTATATTCTACTATTTTCTTCACATTCTTAACAACAAATTAGTTGCTCCTAGTGTCTAACTTAAAAATATATATATATATATATATATATATATATATATATATATATATAACAACAAAAATAGTACAAAAGTTATTTTTCTATTCAAAACTATTAATAATTTTTTATATTACTAATATTTTAGGATATTGTACAATCCAATTTATTATACAAGCATAAAATCTTTAGTTGTAGTGCTCACAGTTAGGGACTGAAAAATCAAACTATAACTGGTTGCTCAATCCAAACCAGATTAGTTATGGTCTAGTCCGACCCTGACCTAAACCCGAATAATTAAATTAATATAAAAAATTTAAAACCATCTAAACCTTTTAAAACCCCTCTTCCAGTCCCTACTCTCTGGCCACTTCCTCCTCACCCTGTTGGGCATTACTTTCTGCCTCCACCGTTCTCTATGACCCCTAGTTCTAAGATACACTGTATATATATTTTATATATCTTATATTCTAGAAAATACACTAGTTGGAATTGATTTGCAGGATATATATAAACATATATAATACTTTTTTTATTTAAGACGTTAAAAAAAATTGGTTTCAACTCAATTCTAATTAGACGGGAGTGACCCGAACATATATAGATTCCATCGTTAATCCAAAAGTTTTCTAATCTTCATCGTCACGTAAAGGGCAACTTTTCTTTTGATTAAAAAGTTTATGGAAGTCTTAATTTTGACATTTACCAAAGTAATGTCATCAAAATTAGTACACAAATCTAAAAAGTAACAAAGGGAAAAGAAAAGGCCAACTCATTTGTCTTTTGATTAAAAATTTATACACGTCTTAGCAAAATAATATCATCAACATACCATTTTTCTCCCATTTGTAATCCTAAATAACTAAAACTTCTTTTTCGTCATCTTTAAGATCCTTATCCAATATCAGACCTGCCCTCCTTTCATAATATGCAAGATATTAAAATATTATTATACCATGAAAATGTTATAACAAGAACAATTCGGATTTCAGAATATGCATACGCAGTATCTTTTATTATTACCGGCAGATCCATAAGTTCAATAGTTAAAAGAATCTCTTTTTAGCTTTTTGCCAAGGGAAATTCCAAATCGCAAGCTTCCAAGAATAGATATATATCAGCAATCCTCTGATCAAGTTTCTTATATCATTAGCAGCCTAGGGGACACATAAATCTTTGTATATTACGTATATACTTATATATGTGTTACTATATACCCAATGCAATCCGTCACTTACTGTCAACAACCCACTCAATTACATACACTCCATGAAAGGCTATAGGTGTCCATAAAACAAATAATGACAGCTGAGTCTCCTGAAAAGGAGTTTAAAGTATCTTAGATGCCAGGTTAAACTACTCAATCAGAAAGATAAGGTTCTCATGAAGAGTCTTTAAGAAAAAGAAATACATCTCTATAGAAATATTCAACTTCACCAAATCAAATAGCTTGCGCACAATACTTCTTGTTCTTTTCCCATGGAGAAGCCTGCAATAATTTGTAACAAGCTTCACTAATAAAACCAAAGCCACAAGATAAACCTGCAAACAACAAAAATAAAAGCACATTTTACAATGTTTCTCTAGGTTGTGTCAAACCTGAATTATTGAAAAAATTGAAACTACTGTATTCATCAATGCATATTCATACCGCAGATTTAGACATGGGACTCCCACCCGTCAAGCCACAACATGTTCTCAAATTGACTGCAGCATGATCAGGTGTTTGTCATATATAACTGCAAGAATGAGAGAGCAAGAGAGATGAGTAAGAAGCAAATAAGTACAAAATACTTCAGCACACACCTCAAACGAATTGAGAAAAAAAGTCAAACTTGATTCAAGAACAGGAATGACAACCTAAGATATCCTGGAACAAATTGCGGCCCAGAGTGTGCTCCAGGACAAAAGCTGGAGATCACAAAGGGCCTGGAACAAGGCCTGCATCACCAAATAATAGCAAGTTAATGAATTTAGAGCAGCTATTGGGCCAGTAAAAAAGAAAGAATATGAAGGGATGTTACAAAGAGAATATTTACCTTCATCAGCTTATTCAAACAAGATTGATGTTAACTAAGTATATCACTTGCTAAAGCTCATCTCCGAGTATCTGCATGCATACATAAGAGGCAATTCAAGATTCAGAAAATACATACACTAAGAGAGAGAGAAATAAGGTATCTGCCCCAGCAGAGATAAAGAATCCCTATAACAGATTAAAATATTCTAACTTACCTGCGAGGCTGCTTATTTGGGTTGTTTTGTCGCTGCCCAAATTCATCACTCACAAGCTCTGCAGAATGAGGAGTTGATCAAATTATCACATAGAAAAGATGTTTCTAATGGCATTTTGAAGACTATAGGGAACAAACAAAAGCCACATGACTGTTACCAGGTCTCTGGGAAGGCTTCCATTCATTATTTGATTTATTTGTATTATTCTCTTTGCTGCAAAAGAATAGTTACAATCATATCAGGAATAATTATTAAGTGCTGAAAAATCATTTCAGCAGCCAGTAACAAGTTAAACTACAGGCTAAGGCTACGAGATTCTCAAATTGGAAAGATACTTATTTCGTATAAGTCAAGCCAATAGGATGAACTAAACGAGTTCTGCACCATGAACTTTGTATTTCAAAGGAAGTGTGAGGAGAAATGGCAAAAAGATATTGGAACATCAATTTGGAAGAGACGATGGAAGCAGGAGTTCATTTTGGTCATGGTACTAGACAATGGATGTTTTTTTTTACCACCACACAAAGAAAATATTTTGTTGCGAAGTGTTTAATAAAATATTGCTTCTTTCATTCATGTATTGAATTTTACCAAAAGAAAATGACTCATTTAAAAAATTATTGCTTTTACCAAAAATTCTTATGACTTTTCGAAATGTAATGACTAGAGGAGCTACTGATAATAATGATCCACATAACAGAGCGGCGTTTTAATAAAAGTATCCAAGCAAGCAATAATGCAGCTAAATGTAAAAAAGGCAATAGCTAAATGGTAACATACTGTAATATTTACGTGGCACATGTAATAGATATGTGTCACCATCAAGCATGCTAGCATGCAAGTGTGGCACAATAAAGCTGATTATACATCATGAAGAAAAAACCAAATATTTAAGTTACTATGTCCTATTCTACAGAAACCTCTTTTATGAGTGGATCGTTAGACTATGACTTACTGCAAACCAACATATATCTTGTGCAACCTTGGTCTATCCAGAGTTAAAACTACAAAAGTCCCATTAGTTATTCAAATCCAACATCCAAATCTACAATTCTCAATGCTAATTAGGACAAATATGCTACAAACCTCGAGGATCCCACTGAAGAAGTCTGTCCAGATGGGCGAGCATTATAAGAACCATCAACAGCAATGTAAGGTGAACAATATGTAGCCCCCAAAGCTCCAGCAGCACCCGCCAAAACTGGTAGCCTAAGTATCAAGAACATATATATTATGGCCCCAATTGAACAAATACAAAAAGAAAATCAGTGGAAAAAAGAAAAGGAAAACAAATTAAGAAAAAATACATTTAGTGGAGCCAAAGAAAAATATCCTTTTACAAAGAAGTTGCATACCATGTCATTTCAGAATTTCCCAAACCATGTGGCTGTGCAACATATCCAGGAAATGCCATGCCAACAGCAGGAACCCCAAGACCACCTGGATGCTGACCTCCGAATTGCATAACTATAGATAAGCAAATCAACATATATAATATGTAAGCTGTAACAATTCAGAGCATTGGCAGAACCAAGACAGGGCAAGTAGGGGCAATGATCTCCCCTCCAAACTCTTGGCTCCAATATATATGAATAAACTATTATAGTTACATGACTTTCCTCTAACCAAAGAACATGTGTATACATATGGCCCTTGTCTTACATAGTAGTCTTACATATATAAGAAATGTTCGTACATGCATAAAGACTATCATTTGGAGAAACCAGAGAAGGGAAGGTGGAAGTGGAGAAGGGAATGATCCCCTTTCACCCTTGGCTCCAAAATATATGCATATACTATTTTATGTACATGTCTTCTATACCAAATATAATGTATATATTATGTATATATGACTTTTTGTAACCAAATATATACAGATATAGCACTCCCTACATGATACTTGCATACAGACATATTTAATATACATGCATGTATAAAGGATACTATATATGATATATGTTACGAAATATATGTTGAAGTTTAGTAAGTATTACATTTTTAATTTTTTATTTAATAATAAAATATTTGAATATAAATACAAATTACATTTTTACATGTTTGCTTATATATATATATTTATACATGTGCAAGATAAAATAGAACATAAATTGAATAAGATGTTTGCGGTAGAAATAGAATTAAATTCATTGCAAAAACACACTTAAAAATATAGAAGTTTTAGTACATATACTCAATCTAAATATTCTACAGACACTCAAAATTCTTTTTCCTCATAAATAAAAATAAAATAATACTTATATAATAATTAAATAAAATATGTATTTATAATTTAAATTGGGGCTCTGCCCTGCATCCCCAACTCTCCATAATAAACTACTATATTGACATAGTATTGCTCCCAACAAAAAAATCCTGGTTCTGCCACTGATTTGCGGGACTAATTTAGAGTTCAACAGAAGTTCTTTACTAGACCCCAGTGTCTCAGATACGTGGAAGAGAAACTAAAAAGAAATATATCTACCAGTCAGACAATACATTTGTTAATATCTGAAGTAACAGAGAACAAAAAAGTAATAACATATTCATCAAATCATTAAGTGTAGGCAAGAGACAAATTCAACTCCAATTAAAAAAGAATAAAAAAAAAAG
>NW_019014625.1:188576-198952 GCF_000150535.2 Carica papaya | reverse complement strand
CCATTTTCTATCATCTTTGGACTCCCACAACTTTCGCCCACCATGAGTTCGCCTAACCAAAAAGGAAATCAGGTTCACAGAATACTACATGATATAAGCTATATGAAAGGAAAGAGTAATAAGATTAACAGTTTATACCTAAAATAAAGAGATATTGAGAATGAAAATATATAAAAATGAACAGCGACATAAGCATAGAAACTTAAAAATCAAACAGCCACCAGAACATACAACTTACTGGAGAAATCTCAATTTGAACTTTAATCAACAGTCATAGACATGTTGTAGCAAGCACCGGCTTAGGAAACAATAGAGATTCTTGAGGATGCAAGCATATTTACTAGGTCCAAATTCACTCGAATTATGCAATATCATCCAGGAAACAAAAAATGCTGTGCAAATAGTTCAGACCATCCTTTTTTTGGAAGTGTCTAAACTAAAACCAACCATCCTTCTATTAGAACCCCAACTATTGACTCGAACTAACAAGAAACATTTCAACAAGCAGACAAATACATTAAGATGCATACAGGCCACACATTATGCAGATCTCAAATATCAGAACCTTGAAATTTAAAAAGCAAATAAAAAGTACCAGGGGGCAAGTCCTTAGGTGGTAGTACACACTTTCGCTTTGCAATTTAGAGCTAACACTATATTAGGATTGAGGATGAGACAAGGAAAAGAAACATAACATAATACCATTCTTTTACTTGTTTGCATAAAAAATAAACAAGTTAAAATTGAAATGGTAAGCATCTCTCCATTTTCTGTGTCAAAAGAAAAAAGTATCCATCAATTTCCTTTAAACACTCATTTTCCTTTGTTTGGAAGAAAAATGATAGAAAAAGAAAGAGCTAAAATATTTTAATAACAATTTCCTTTTCTTTTCTTTCTTTAACCGTCAATCTTATTATTTTTTAACTAAAAGATAACATGATGATATTTTTATCATTTACTCTCTCCTTTTCGTTCACGTGCATAAATCAAACGAATACAACAACAATAATTTCATGTTCTTCCTTAAATTTAGTAATCCAAATTTTCTTTTCCTTCCCTCCAACTCCTCTACTGATTTTTACCCAAAAAAAAGGTAGGAGCCAATATTCTTTAGGATTTTACACTTGCAAATACTTTCTGATTTTACTTGTACCTACCAGCTCAGATGTGCTGCTTCTCCCGCTTTTCTGAAAGCGAAAACTCCACATCTAAAATAAAAGTTAATCATTTAACTGCTGGTCTAATTCAAATTAAAATTAATTGTCTACTTCAAGCTTGTAGAACCCAAAAGCTCCTTCCCATATGTGTGTTTGATGTGCTTTTTGAGCTCCAAATACAATAGCCAGTTGTTTCTCCACTGATGGATGGTTCAAAAGCATCTGGAAAAAATTTATTTGTTCCTCTTGTGCTTCTTGGCATGTTCTCCAGATCAAGGGATCTTCCTCAAAATTTAAACAACGGTTTCAATTGATTAAAGGTGTTTCAGATAAGGTGGTATACTTTTGGTTCTCTTCGGGCTAATGCCAATAATTTATAGGGACAGTACAAATGGATTGGAATGCTATTTTCTGTTGAGAAATCTACTTCATTCCTGCTACTTTTCTTCTTTTTTTACTCTTTTATTCTTATGGGAAATAGCTTATCTTCCCTTAGTTTGTAACTGTGTTCTCTAACTTAATAATATTTCCTCCTTTATAAAATAAAATCTAAGAGTGCATAATAATCAACTAAATATAGTAAAATTAAAACACAAAAGCACAAAAGATTACACTAAAATACTGAGGTTCACACAAAATAATAACACTAACTTTTTTGTTTTTAAGTCCAATATAAATTAATTTATGATTTACAAATTGAAAAGAATTAAACCTTTGGTTTGTTAACTGGCTATCAGTTGCCAAAATTCTGCAGAAAGACAGACAAATCGAGAAGAAACATCAAAAACCTCCAGGTCATAGTAAAAAGCGGTGGTTTCTCTCTGCTCTAATCTCTCTCTTTGATGGATTATTAGGGGAAAGTTGCTTAGAAAACGTGAATCAGGAAACAATTTCAATGATGGTGCCCACCAGCAGAACAGGTGGTAGAGGTGGCTGAAATGGGTTGAAATTTTTTTAAGATTTTATTTATTTTAATTTGTAAACCTAAAAGTCTAACTTGTTCAAACTAAAATGTAACAGTTTAAGCTGTCAATTTGTGTAAGCCTCAAGTTTTCTAGTATAGCTTTCTTCCAAAACTTATTTTTTCCACTCGTTTTCTCTTCTTTTTAGTCGTAGAGCGGCTGGTTTGTGTGTGGTGGGTGGGGAGAAGAAGATTCATCAAGGAAGGAATTTGGCCAGCAAGCATACAAGCATCTTTTTCATTTTTCCTTTCTAAGGGGGATAACTGAAGCGACTACCAGAATTAAAGAAGAAACTCATGCCAGTGAGCCTGACAAGAATGAGTGCCATGTTTTCCTTTCATATTTGATAGTCAAATAAAGTTGGGGAGATCATCAAGAATTTTTGTCATATTTCACTTTAATGATTTTTTTTACATTCTTTGTGGACTTAATCATGACTTCCTAGACTAATCTGTTCTTAAGGTTTTCCCATCTTCCACTTTCTTCCCATGTCTTGTGCACAAGGTTGCATTACTGACTTAAAAAGAAGGGAGAAAGTAGTCAGGAGGATGAAATGATAATCTAAAGACTTCAAAACCAGATATTATCCATTTCTTATGCATACGCAAACACACATGCATTTACCTGTCTAATTTGTTAAACCTTCCAGTGAAGCTTACTTCCTTGCATTAAGTTAACTAATTCTTCAATTAAAAGATCCACCCATCATCAACACTACATCAGCTAATGTTTGACAAAGAATTCTTTAACAATATGTTCACAAAACATGCTGTAAACAATTGGTGCAACAGACTTAGAAATTAGCATTGCACCCTATTTTCATATTACCCAACAGCAAAAATTTTAATAATCCCGGTTTCCAAATTTCTTACCAAATTTAATGAAGTATGCAACCAACATAAGAAACATTGCAGATTCCACTACTATAGTTATACGCCCAATCACTTTTGTAATATCGCTTGCGGAATGAAAAGCATAAATGCCTTACCTATGTCGACCACCAGCATTGTCCCTAAATCGGTCATCATGCATGTAAAAAGCTCCAGCAGTCGGCACAGCAAACGGTTCATTCTCCTTCTTCTCCGACTCTTCTGCCACATTATTTCCCACTCGACCGTCCACAGACTCTTTCAGACTTCTTATACCATCACCCTCGGGTTCTCTCGTTGCTGCAACCATGGTAGCCTCTGCCCCTCCAGCGCTAGCCCTCTCGTCATTCCTTTCCATGCCTTCCTTACCTTCGTCAACTTCCTCTTCATCATTCTCATCTTCCTCCTCTTCTTCTTCTTCTTCATCATAAATCTCCTCATAATCTTCATCTTCCATATCTAGTTCTTCATCGTCATAATCTGCCGCAGCACCCTGTCCGTCCGATTCATCTGAATGGATCGTAGCCCTACGATCCATCCTCGGTTTATCATCTTCCCCATCACCATTACCTTCCTCGTCATCGCTTGCTTCTCGCCTTCTCATTGCGAGCGAGCGCTTAGCCTCCTCGGGATCACTCTCGTACTCTACCTCTTCTTCACCAACTGCAGCCATAATTCTCCTCCCAAAGAGCGCCCAAGCAATTTCTTCCCAAAGAAAAATACAGAAACTCTTATAGCACAAACTTTTTCCTCAAACCGTAAACCAAACAGCAGCCAGAGAAAATTCCAGTCAATTTAACCAGAAAAATGCCGGAGCGCCAGAAAACTTGGCCGAAACGAAACGGGAAACCTGCGAGAGTCTTAGCCAAATCGAAACCTCAAAACTCCTTATTTCCTCATACATCAAATGCAAATTTTCCAAAACTTCACTCAATCAAACAAAATAGGCAAAAACTTGTCAGACACATATAAATTCAAGGAAAAGCCTTAAAACCCCGAAACTTCCTTGCCGACAAAACGCCAATCCTCGAAAACAGAATCCTTAATTACCTGAATTGGAGGAAAATTAGGGTTTAAAATGATAGGATCTACGGGTAGCGGTTTTCAGGAAACCCTAGATTTCTAGAAAGAGATCTTTTTTTTGTGAATTTGGGGGTCTGTGGATTAAGAAAAAAATAAAAACATGAAGGCAGACATTGTTTGCCCTTTATACTCGACAGGGAAGAGAGACCACTTTTACGAGTTAAGCCGCCAGCCAATGGGGTTCGGGGCGTCAATGATAATTAACCGATTTGTTAGGGGTAATGTAGGAAATTCAGTTATAGGCTATTCAGTACGGTTTTTGTGTTAAGTTAGGCTCTGACATGGAAGATGCGTACTCGTCACGTGATGGATCCACCTTTACTCTCCAGAAGGACCCAATCAAGTTCGGCCATATTCGCGCCTCGAAGAGAAAATTATGTAATTGTTTATTAATATACCCGTCAACAAATATTTTTATTCGAATTAAATTATGTAAAAAAATATTATAATTATAAAAAATAATATTTTAGAATTTTAAAAAATGAGATAAAAATATAAAGAATTATTATAAATTTAATTTAAGTATAAGATCTATGAAATATATAAGATATTGAAAGAAAAATAAACTAGAGTAAAAAAATTTTATAAAGCACATTATTTAAGGAATTTGAAGTGAACTATAAATTAACCATGTAGTAATGTTATCACATTATATAGATAATTGTTGTCTATGTTATTATTATTAGTTTTATTTTTATATATTTTAAAAATATTTAATGTTTATTTTGTAATTAATTAAAAATTAAAAATTATTTTTATAGTAAATAAAGTTATATAAAAAATTATTATATATATTATCATGTTAAATAGATAAGTATTATGCAAATTATTACATTATTCTTATTTTAAAATTTTAAATTATTCATTAATAATTTATAATTAAAAATAAAATCTATTTGTATACTTAAAAACTTTAACTATATGATTATTAGTCAAAATATCTTAATGGCTTATGTACGATTCACATTTTTTCTATTCAAACTCTTACATTACTTTTTTTATTTATTTTAGTCATATATTTTTAAATTTTTAAATTTATTTTTAACATAATGATTAAAAAAAATTCGTAAAAATATATACACATAGTTAATGACGTGACTATGCAATTTTTTTTGTAAATTTATGTCCACGTGATTGTTACATATACAACACATGGCACATCATATATATTTCTTTCTCTCATAGTACTATTATCATGCAAGTTGAATGTAAATTTATTTATATTTTCTGCTTTAAAATGATTTTTGTAGGGATAATGAGTGTGAATTATAAAACTTTAACGTAGAAAAAAGTGTTGATAAAAATAAAATGTATTATATTGAGATTGTGCTACAACAATCAAATATATGAGCATTTTCTTATCATAGTTTGATCACTATCTAAATCATATAATATTCCAAAAAAAAGTACAAATTTTATCTATGAGAAATAGTTTGCTATAATCAATTGCTTAAATATTCATTATATATTGAAGAAACTTTTTTTGAATTCCTATTCATTACCCATTAAGGAATTGTACATAATTTTTACTAAATACAAATTTTCAAGAGACAAAATATGTACAATGACGACTAACAAAAGTTCTTTTTTTAATATTAAACAATAAACAACTAATTTTATGAAATAATTGTGTATAATTTTAAAAAATAAGGTGATATACTCAAAAATTCTAAAAAGCCCTTCATTGTATTGATATTTCCAATAATCCTAACATGCATGTAATAAAAGCCTACAAAAAGTACTCAAAAGTTGAATAACCCTTGTATAAGGCCTTTTACTAAGCTCATTGTAAAAATACTTAAATAGCCATGCCACTCCCATATCAATTATCAAATCACTTATTAAAGGATTTTGATCACAATGTTTTATTGTTCCTTTTATCATGTGGTAAGTCACGATACAGAAAAGTACTACCATTAAAGAATAAAAACCAATACTTATTTGATAGGAAAAAATGTTATTGATTCGAAGCCCTCTAACTGACCATTAAAGCCATGTCACTACTAATCTTTAATATTTATTGTTTCGAAAATTTATGTACATTGTTTAACTTATTTTAATATATAAGATCTATTTTATTTATTATTTTTATTTTTTTAGATTAAAACTGTTAACAGTATTGATTATTTTACTTGATATTTTTTTTACTGAACATAAACAAATGAAATTATTATTATTTTTTTCATTTTAAGATTAATGAGGAATGTAACTCCAAATCGAACTGTCATCTTTAAATGATATTAATATGGCGACTAAGTTAAATACTTTTATTAACAAACGAATTATTTAATTTAAATGAAAAAGAGAAAATTATAAAAGGATAGGCATAAATTGTAACGACTCCGGAAATTAAAAGGAAATGTATAAATTAATTCTAAGTGCGGAAGTGAAATAAAATAGATTATGATTAACATCTCTTACACAATAACCAGAATGAATTAAACGTATGAAAAAATAAACTAACTAAAAGAAATAATATGAATGAATACTATAAGGAAAACTAATAAATTATTAGGCTTCTACTCGCCGTCTTCCTGCAGAACGGGCTCGGAAACCAAGTCCTCCTTATTTGAAATGGTTAAGTAAGGAGTGAACTACACTAGCCTAGTAAAAATATTATATTATCTCACTATCACAGATGTAAAGGTTGGTAGAAAACAAAACGACCAATGGAGCATAATTTATAACAAACTCATTTATCAATAATAAAAACATTTACTATCCACTTATCTCGGTGAGATTCATGAAAAAAACTTTTGAGAAACCATAACATCATAAACATCATAAGATCATGCACACTCTGTAACATAACACATATCATACTTTTGTATTTCAATCATTAGACAACAAATTTTCTCTTTTATCAGCCTATTAGTATCCATGGGGATCCATAGGGGGTCCCCGCTACACGTGAACCATTCACATTAATAACTTAATTTCAGAGTCGTCCCCATACCCCGTTTGGTATGGGCGCCAAAATCATAAACCTCAATATCCCGTCCGGTATGAGGGTGAAACGGGTCGTCCCCATACCTCGTCTAGTATGGGCGCCAAAACACATAAGGTCTCCATACCCCGTCCGATATGAGAGACCACATTCCCAGTAGGGTTCCCTATGGAACCGGTCTGTCTATCATCTCCCAGAATATCTAGTTAGGCTGTCGACATTATCAATTTATCAATTCACATATATTTTCTATTTTTCTTAATCTCAATTATCCAATCAAACATAAACAAGTAAACTAGTAATAGACACTAAATAAAGCAACACAACATCGGATTCACAATAATTTAAACCATAATAAATGAAACGTGATTCATGCATACGAAACCATAGAATAAACACATCAAGCACCATACTGCATTCAAAACTGTAAAATAAATCAAACAATACCTGACCGAAAAATACATCAGATTCGGACTCCATTAGCAATCTTAATTAATTATACATATCTATTAATTCATAAAATACCGCTTTATCATTTATTAAGCTTTAATACCGTGATATGAAATAGAGTGAAGGATCCTTACTTGTTTCGGAGTCTGAAATTGGGTTCTCATTGCGCCTACGGGCAGTCCCTAGATTCCCTGAATTTTTCTTTAAAAAATAAAACACACTTCCGGTACCTGTACATGTCCCCAAAAAACTTCAAATCAAACCCAGAGCCTTTTCGACCAATTTCAGAATTCCGGCACGGCAGCTCCGCCGTGCTCCGGTGACGGCGCAGCCGCTTGCAGTGGCAATTCGCTTCGGGTTGGTCGTTTTCGACTGAATTCGGCCAAACTTGCATTGGTTCATGTGATAAAACACCCCTAGGGCCCTCGGTGGGCTAAAAAATTCTAGAAAATCGAGACTTACCGGCGGTAAAGCTCTCGGGTACAGCGGCTCCTCCGGCGCGAGTTGCGATTTGGTGTTTTGCTCCAGTCAATCTGTAGAGAAAAAGACGGTGGTCACAGTGGTATAAAAATTACATTGAACGGCAACCGGGAAGGGCCTCATCGTAGGTAAAAATATAGAAAACCTGCAGCAGCACCGTTGGACTTCGGCGATATTTTTCGACCAATCAGCCGGTGGTTTGGCTCCGATTTGGCCACAGGGAGGTTCAGCATCAAAAAAGAGCCAAGGGGAGAAATTTTACCTTGTTTGACGGCCAAACAATCCTCCAATGCGGCGGCGGGTGGCGGCGGCCGGTTCCTCCGGTGGCTGGGTTGTCTTCTCCGGCGAAGACTCTGGCGGCTAGGGTTTGGGATTGGGTGTGGATGCGATTATTTATAACCTTCCCCCTTTTAATCTGAGTCGTCCATTATGATTTAATCTGGGTAGTCCGATCGCGATTAAATTAGAAATAAATATGGACCGTCCATCGCGATGCGATCTGGGCCATCCGTGTGTGATCAAATCTAGACAGTCCGCATGCGTGAGATCTGAGCCATCCATGCGCGCTTTTGATCTGTGTCTTCCGTGCGCGTAGGAACGGATCTGGGCCGTCTGATCGCGCGCAAGCGGATCACCCACGTGTCCCCATCCCGCGTGGTTTCCCGTGTCAGCATTCCTGCCACACGACCTGTCCTAGTTGGCCGGGGCTGCTGACGCGGCTGCTGACGTGACACTATTTTTTTAAATTATATTTTGACCTCTAGTTTTCAATTTTCTTTTCAAAAACACCCCAGAATCTAAATTTTCACCCCTTTTTTCCAAAATCAATTTCAATTAAATCACGAAAATAATTTTACCCCATTTTATTATTATTATTATTTTTATTTCTATTAAATTAAATTAAAACCTTATAAATTAATTTTTAAAATAAAACAAAATTAGATAAAATTTTAATAAAATTAAAATAAAATAAAAGAAGAATTTTGGGTGTTACAACTCTCATCCTTTAAAGAAATTTGGTCCCTCAAATTTGCCTCTTATTCTTGGTTGAACAAATGGAGATACTGGGTTCTAAAGTCTGATTCTAGCTCTAGGTAGCCTCCTTTGGCGAGTGGTTCTGCCACACTACCTTTATAAATGATATTTCCTGGTCGTTCATCATGATTTAATCTGGACCGTCCGCACGCGTGAGATCTGGGCCGTCCATGTGCGCTTTTGATCTGGGCCGTTTGTGCGCGCGGGAATGGATCTGGGCCGTCCGATCACGCGCACGCGAATCGCTCACGCGTCCCCGTCCCACGTGGCTTCCCGCGTTAGTGTCCTTGCCGCGCGGCGTGTCCTGGTTGGCCGGGGCTGCTGACGTGGCGCTATTTTTTAAATTGCGTTTTGACCTCCGATTTTCGATTTTCTTTTCAAAAACACTCCCAGAATCCAAATTTTCATCGATTTTTCTCAAAATTAATTTCAATTAAATCCTAAAAATAATTTTACCTCATTTTATTATTATTATTATTATTTTTATTTCTATTAAATTAAATTAAAATCTTATAAATTAATTTTTAAAATAAAATAAAATTAGACATAATTCTAATAAAATAAAAATAAAATAAAAGAAGAATTTTGAGTGTTACATAAATTACCTATAAAGAGAAAATTTTTGAAAACATCTTTAATAAATATGAGATCGCATAGAAATTAACTTATGAAGACATGCTTTATAATAGCAAAAATGTTACTAAATATATGATCCAAATATATCTACACATAAAAATAGTTGAGTATAAACTAATAAGGTTAAAATCATAATGGACTAACTTGCTACAAATAGTTATTATAATTTGGTTAACTATTTTAATATTTAATCAATATAGTTCTAATGCATAAGAAAGACCGTGTAGAACTTTTTTTTATTATAAATTATTGGGTCTTGAAACAAAAAATTGAGTGAAAATAAAACTTAATTTGTTTTATTAGTTAAAATAATTTTTTTAATCTAATTTGCTATCTTCAAAATTTATATTTAACTTAAATTACATTAAAAATTTTATTTAATTTTTTAGATATAAATATATCCATTATTTTAACGGTAAATAGATAGAAATAGATGGATAATAAACAATAATATGTATTTACAAATAAAACCAAAGTAAGTATATAGAAAAAATAGGCTAAAGAGAGTAATTAAACGGAATTACATAAAGCCCTTCCCAAATTTGCTAAACTCGCCGACCGTACAATGTTTTATTGGGTCAACCATGCCCAGTCTACTAAGATTTTTTATTTTGTTTAGTTTTATTTTATTTCGGGTCAAACGACGTCGTTCCTGCACGTGCTTAACTCTAGCTCCTCCGCGCGATCAAGGGAAGGGAAGTCGCAGACAGAGAAGCTTTTTTCTTCGTAGTTCCCAAATCTTACAACCACTTTATAT
>NW_019014625.1:177671-188537 GCF_000150535.2 Carica papaya | reverse complement strand
CGCCAAACGCTCGTTAGAGAACATGAGGTACTTCGGTTTCTCTCTTATTGTTTTCTATTTTTTGTTCAATTTTCTAGACAACAAATTTTTTTGGTTTAATCCTGAATATTGAGAAGTGCTTTATTGGTTGACGAGATATCATCAGGCATATGATTCTTTAATTTTTCATGTTTTGTTTGAATGGTTTTGGAGAGACTTGTATATTTGTTTTTGGTTGAATTAGGAGTGTTTTGTTTTTCTCATCACAGATAAATTCATGAATTTGAAGGAAGATTCTCTCTTCGACTGTCTCTCTGTTTGTTCTTCACTCTCTCACACACACACAGACGCACACACACACACACACACACACATACTCTCTCTCTCTCTCTCTCTCTCTCTCTTTTATTTTCCTTTTTTCTTTTGAATGGATTTGGAGTTGGATTTTCAAATGGTTGATGGTGTGAAAGAAATTCTTGATTTTCATTTTTACAGAATATGATTATAGGTGAAGTCGGAAGTTAATTTTTTGGATTATTGGAGATTTTATGATTGGTAGCGTGATCTGCTATGGAATCATACTAAAATTCTTCTGAATTTGGAGGATATAGTCCAGTAGGTCGAGTGAGAACTGCTGATGTTCGTGTGCAGTTTTACTCTTTTTAGATTTACGCAACTGTGAAGTTATTTAAAAGGTCCATGCAGAAAGCAAGAAGTGTAACTTGATAATGAACATTATATTCTCAGCATTGCAACATCGTGGTAAATGAATATTAAAACTTTGCTTATAAGACACCATAGAGCCTTAGTTATATTCCTAATATTATGAAATATCTTAGTGAATGTGTTATGTTCCCTGGTTAAGGATAGTCATTGAGCGATTAAAAATAAAGTTGTCTTCCAATAAGGAGTTAATGCCCTTGTTCTTACTATATGAGCGGCCTATTTTTATATTAAGAGATTATAATTCATCAAAGGAAGCTGTTGCCTTGGAGTTTATTTGAAAAAGCTCAAATTTCGTAATTTGAGATAAATTCTGACTTGTTTTATTAGTAGTAAAAATATCTCTTTAAATAGAGATTACAAGTCTTAAAAATCTGAATCTAATTAAGAATACTAATATTCGTTTAATTAGGAATACTTTATTAAAATACTAAAATTTTTTATACTATTTAGTAATTTAATACTATTGAAAAATCATATAGTATTTAGAAATACAATACTAATTAGAATTTCATATTTAATTGAACTTCAACCTCTTATTATTTAAAAATCTAATACTAATTAAGATTTCATGTTTAATTGAATTTCAACCTTCTAGTTAGCCGCTATCTTGCCTCTTGTCGCGCATTCCATATTTACGAACTACAAATGTGTCCATAATATTACTTCCCCCTTGGTCTTTAATCTTGTGCTCAAGTTTGAAATGTTAATTTAGTTGATTCGTCGGTCTTTGCTTGTTGCTCAGGACCAAATTCGCATTCAATTTCAAAGCAGAACAGCCGTTTACATTGGTGACCTAAAACAAACAGTTTATCGCAGTTATAACACAGCCTCTTCAACCTTATTTATGCTATCTCTACCATTATTAGTTTTTTTATAGATGGAGATGAAGTGTTATCAGATTGTGTCGTAACGTTACTGCCCTGTGGAGTCAGTGTTTTCTGAGTTAAATTGTTAGATTTGGTCATAGAATGAGAGGAATCACTATAATTACGTTTGGTAATAATCCACAACTGTTATTTCTTTTCACAAGATCTGATCATTCTCATTGTATGCGCAAGAGTGGTGGATGATTGCATCTCGACTTCTAAACGAGAGATTCGATTAGTCTTGCTGTGAACAATTTGATTTGCTGATCATGACGTATTGTAGAGGCTCGGGCCAGTAGTCTCTGAAATTGTCGTTGATACTCCTCAATCGAGGCCGTTTGCTTAATATTGACCAATTTGCCCAATGAGTTGCTTTGTAGGGGCGGTCCAAACCGTAGAGTGCAACATTCCATGAATGTTTTCCATTCCATGTCCGACTCTTCTTGCTGTAACTTACAGTACCAAAGTTGGGCTTCTCTTAACATGTAAAAGCAGCGATACTAACCTTGTTGGAGGTGATGGTCCGCTGATTAGTAAAGAATTACTTGCATCGATGGAGACACATCAAAGGATCTTTTGTCCCGTCATAGTTGGAAGTCTAGTTTCATATAGCGTGAGATAATTCCTTTGTTTTCCAACTTTGTGCTTGTAGTGCGCGATTCTGGTGGGTTGTCAGTGTGACTGGATTAAATTATATGATTGTTGTTGGCTTCTGTTTCGCCCTCTAAATTCCTGCCATGCGATTGAGTGATTATCTAAAGAAAAGTCTCAATATGTTGGGGCAATTGTTGTAGCTTAACATCCATCCAGACATCTGATTAAGCTATCCGATTTTTCAGTTCCTCGCGCAATCCTTGCTCACCCATAGTGTCTGGCTCCAATATCAAATTGTTACATTCCTTGGTTAAGGATCGAGTCAACAGACTAACAGCAAAATCATCTTCAAGCAAGAGGTTAATGCGTTTATTCTTATTATGTGAATGGCCTATTTTTTGTGGTAATAGATTATTACTCATCAAAATGAGCTGCTACCATGGATCTCGTTTGAGATAGTTCTAATCTCATAGTTTGAGGTAAATTCTGACTTGTTTTGTTATTAGCAAGAACACCTCTTTAAGTAGAGATTACAAATTTAAGGAATTTGAATCTAATTAAGAATATTAATTTGAGTCTAATTAAGTATACTAATATGAGTTTAATTAGGAATATTCTACTAAAATATTAGAAATTTTATACGATTTATAAATTCGATACTAATGGGAAATCATATACTATTTAGAAATCTAATACTAATTAGAATTGTATAATTAATTAAACTTCAATATCTTATTATTTCATAATCCATTAATAATTAGTATTCCTTATCTAGTTGAACTTTAATCTCTTATTTAGCCCCTGTCTTGCCTCTTGCTGCCCCTTCCTTACTTACGCTCTACAAATGTTTTCTCAACATTTCTCTCTTATTCTTACTACGTGATCAATCTATTTTTGTGATAAACAATTACAATTTATCAAAGAGAGCTGTTACCTTGAATCTCGTTTGAGAGAACTAAGTAGGAGGTTACAAGTCTTAGGAATATGAACACTTTTGTAGGGTGTAAAGATGGAAGCGCGGCAAGAGGTAAGACAACGGCAGAATAAGAGGTTGAAGTCAAAATTTATCTCAAATTACAATATTAGAGCTCTCTCAAACGAGGTTCAAGCTAGCAACTCCCTTTAATGAGCTGTAATCTTTTACTACAAAAATAGGTCACCCACGTAATAAGAATAAGGACAATAACCCCTTGTTGAAAGATGACTTTGTTGTTAATCGTCTGGTGATTCAATTTTTAATTAGGGAACGTAACAATTTGGTATCAGAACCATACAACATGGACGAGTAAGGATTGTGTGAGGAATTGAAAAATCTGGTAGCTGAATCAAAGGCCTGAATGAATGTTAAATTGCGGCAACTGTCTCAGCAAATAGAGACTCTTCTTCAGATAGCCATCCAGTCGTGCGACAAGGATTTAGAGGGCATAACAAAATTCGATAACAGTCACACCATCCAATTGGCTAAAATTGCACACTACAACCATAGAACTGAGAAACAGAGGAATTATCTCACGCTACACCAAGCTGGACTTTCGCACCTATGATGGGATAGAAGGTACTTTGATATGACTCCATCAATGCGAGCAATTTGTTGCTAATCAGTGGATTGCTGCCTCTAACAAGATTAGTCTAACAACTTTTCACATATTAGAAGAAACCTAACTTTGATACTATAAGATATAGCAGGAAGAGGTAGAAGTGACATGGAAAATGTTTGTGGAGTATTACACTATACAGTTTGAACCCCTCCTACAAAGCTACCCATTGGGCGAATTAGTCAACCTTAAACAAACATGTTCGGTTGATGAGTATCAGTGTCAGTTTCAAAGACTGCTAGCCCGAGACCTCTATGATAATTCGTGATCAGCAAGTCGATTTGTTCATAGTAGGACTGATCAATTCTTTCCAATTAAAGGTCGAGATACAATCACGTACCACTTTTGTGCACACAATGAGCATGGACAAAGTTTTTGAAAGGAAAAGGTAGTTGTGAGTTATGAGGGTACACAGTTATAGTGAACCGTTTCGATTCATGACCAAACTTAACAATTTAGTTCAGAAAACATCGTCTCCACAAACCAGTAATGTTACGACACAATTTGGTAACTCTTTCTCTTCATTTATAAAGAAGCTAATAAGGGCAAAGATGACAGAAAGGAGACTGAAGGGATTGTGTTATAATTGCAATGAGCTGTTTGTTGTGACTCATCAATGTAAGTGTTTGTTCTATCTTGAGATTGAATGCAACACTGGTCCTGAGCAACAAGAAAAGACCGGCGAGTCAACTACATTCACATTTCAAGTTTGAGAACAAACTTGAAGATAAGGGGAGAGTCATGTTATGGACACATTTGTAGGGCGTAAATATGGAAAGAGTGGCAAGAGGCAAGACAACGACTAAATAGGAGGTTAAAGTTCAATTAAACATGGAATCCTAATTAGTATTGAATTTCTGAATAATAGGAGGTTGAAATTTAATTAAATATTGAATCCTAATTAATATTAAATTCTTAAATAGTATATGGTTTTCCGTTAGTATTGGATTTCTAAATAGTATATGATTTTAAATATTTTAGTAGAATATTTCTACTAATTAGGAATATTCAATTAAAATATTAGAAATTCTATTCTATTTAGAAATCCAATACTAATGAAAAATCATCTACTATTTAGGAATCAAATACTAACTATTATTTTATGTTTAATTGAACTTCAGTATCCTATTATATAGGAATTCAAAATTAATTAAGATTTCATGTTTAATTGAATTTCAGCATCCTATTTAGCCATTGTCTTGTCTCTTGCCGCACTTTCCATATTTACTCCCTACGAATGTGTCTATAATAACATGTTAGAAGACTAAGAGAATGACCTTGGAACCAAAAAATAGATCGAGGAGTCTGTAAAACGAAGGTCTTCAATTGTAGAAAGATAAGAACAGTCACCCTCTACTGGTCTTGTATTCCTTTCCCTTCACACAATCTACAACATATCTCCTTATCTGTATCGTTGTTTCTCTTTCAACATATTTCCTTCGTCGTATCTCCTTTTCTCTTCCAAACTGTCTCCTTTTCTATCAAAAAATAACGCACCCATTGCTCGAAGATACTTGGGCCCTCTTTCTGAAGACTACTATCTGAATATGAGCCATAGCTCAGCGCTAATTTCTCAATCCTGGGAGAACTGTTGCAAGATAAAGTAGGATATAATTCTTTTTAAAAAGTTTTCTTGTGATTTTAGTTTGTTCTGTTTTGCTTTTCCTATTTAAATTGGTTGTCTTATTTTATACCTCTATTGTGATTGGAAATTATTATTGATTAAATAACTAATATATTTAAGTTTTTTTTTCTCTGAAAAACATATCTAAGTGTGTTAGTTTTTAGGATTCTATTTTTTATTTTTAAAGGGTTAGGTTTTTAGTTTCTACGATTCTATTTTTTTATTTTTTAAGGGTTAGGTTTTCTTTTCAAGCACTAATACTATTTATTATTTATGATTCTTTACTATATAAGTTGAAGGGTTTCTCATTGTATTTCTAGTTTTCATTCACTTAATAGAATTCAAGTAGGGAATTTCTCTCTTTACTTTCATGAATTAGGTTCTTGGATTATTATTTTATCACTTACCTTTTTTCCTCACAATTCCTACTGAAACACTCCAATGGCTAAACTACTACATTGGGTTGGACTTGACTTCTCCCGAAGCATATGGGGAGGTTAGTCAAGCTGTTAAGCTCCCGGTTATAGGTTGTGAATCTGCTAGACATCCCATAGAATCTCCCTTGGTGCCTTCAAAAGCAACGCCTGATAGCAGCTTCAATAAAGCTAGAAATCCTAAAGAGTCTAGAAACAATGTTTTTGAAGAGGAATCACCATGCCACCGATGCTCCTAGCAGTTGGCATCTTGCATCTTGCCCATGTTGAAGCAAATATGTCTTACAAAATCAGGCGAAGAACCATTAGTTCTCTTTGGGACGCGAATTTTTTGGGGCACCTTAATGTCCCTAGTTATGTTGGAAGCTTTCCATATCTTTGACCTTCTAAAAATTTAATAGAAATCTTTGCTTGTTTTTATTTTCCCATAAGCCTTAGATACTTTCTTTGGTTTTGTTGGGGGGTGGTTCATTGGGAAAGATGTGGGCTAAGGTCGTATAGAAACCCTCAGAAGATCCAAGCTATATTGGATATGGCACCCCTGAAAAACTATTTGGGAGGTCTGAGTACTAATTGGGCAAATAACAAGTCCTGATTGATTCACCTACAAGCTTGTGGGGAATTATTTGTCGCTTGTCAAAGTTTTGCACAATATTAAAGATTTTGAATGAATCTGGAGTGCCTCATAGATATTTTGATTGAATTGTGATTTTCTCTTTTTGTACAAGAGTGACACCCACTTGATCCTTTGTTTGTTCGATATTTGGTATTTTCCTGTTGAAGTTTTTATTTTATTTATTTATTTTTTTAGAGAATGGAGTGGGGACCATTAATTGGTTTTTCAACCCTTCAAAGGACTATCTTGTTTTTTCCCCCACTGCCAATCTCATATTCCATAGTGTTTAGATAGGCTGATGCTGAGATCTTGAAAAAGATAGCTAATTGAATAGACCTTCGAAGAGAATTCCTTCAATTGAGATGCCTATAAAAATTTGACTACGAAAAGGATAAAAAGAATAAGCAAACCTTGTACCAAGTTGTCAATTTGTCTAATTACCAATTTTTTATTTTAGTTTTAATAGGTCCTTAAATCATTGTTGTCCCTACTTGCTCCAAGTGTTCTTTGCCGAAATCGGTGAACTTGAGGAAAATAATGAGAAAGATTATCCCTGATAACTTGCTTAGAAGAGTTGGAAAGAGCATTATATGCTATACAGCAGAAGAAGATACTTCATTGATCTAATCTCTTTCCCTACCTTTCTAATACTTCTTTTTCTTTAAAATGTATTATCATTTTATGATTGAATAATTTTTTTTTTTGTTATTATTAAGTTTAGCAGCTAAATTTAATGGTACAGACATTTGCTAGTTTAACGGGAAAACGATATTGTTTTTATCATGTTTCTAAAACAATAAATGATTTTTTTTTAAAATTTTCTAAACAAGAGCTTATTTTCTTTATATGTTGGTTCATTACTAACTTTACTAACTTGCAGGTGGAAGTTTCAAAGTTAAATGAAGAAGTGATCAGACTGCAACATGTGGTAAGAGATCCCTGGTTTCTTTAAAGCTTGAACTTTCTTATGCACAAAGTTTTTTGGTTATCCTTTTCTAGGAGGTGGTTGTACATATGGATTTTAGTCGTGCCATTCATTTGGAAATCCACAATTAATTTAATTAGGACTTGGTGAAAATTTCATTTAAAATGATAAAAGTTAACATCTTAGAACATTTCATATTCTGCCCCCTACTAGTAGCTTGTTATGGGATTTTGATTTACGGAGTGGATTCTTTAAGAGAGAACCATCAACTTCCAAAACTAAGAAAGTATGCAACTACTTTTTCTTTTCTAAATTCTTCTCCAGTTCCTTTCATTTCTGCAAAATAACATTTGTTTTTACTATAAGCTGACCATATTGGTTGTGTAATTACCTTATCCTAGACAACAACAGTTATAGACTTAATCCTATAAACTGTCAACAAGTGGCAAGAAAAAATCAATGCATTACTTTTCTTTTCTTTTCTTTTTTTTTAAGAGCAGAGAGTGTAAAAGCAGAGCCAGTGATAACATGGAATACATATGCATAAAACAGATGAAGAACTACTCAGTTCTTCTTCCTTTGCTGATACACCTAGTTAAAAGCACTATTTTCATATCTTGACCTGACTGATTGGTGCTCGTAATATCACTCTCTTCCTCCAATGGATGTTTGTCCTAATGCAACTTGTCTTCTGATGTGTGAATCCATTTAAGCTTGTTTTGTAGTAATGAATTCCTTGATTTAGCAAAGGTAAGGTAAGTGCAAAATCTGATGATCGCATGAATGTCTAGGAGCCAAATGCTGGGGTAAAATGGTTGACAAGACAGCTGCAATTCTTCTTTTCTTTCCCACCATTTGTGCTTTGGTAGAAAGTCTCTTAGTCAACCCCATTTAGTTCCTCTTATTCCATATAATGCCACTTGCTGCTTGCTTTTTGTATTAAAGCCCATTGAATAGAGACACCTAGAGCCATTAACATTGACATCAGGTAGCATATATCCCCTGGCCATGTATCCTCACCCCATCAGTGACTTGCATGTCAAGGCAGTTAGGCATTGACCAAATAAATTATGTGCCACTGTAAAACCCAAAGCGGGCTTGATTCAAACAAGAAGATACTATTGGCAATTGGTCCCTCCAGTTACATTGTTCTGGAAGATTGGTTGTATCAAATACTAGGAGTAACCACATCTGGTTGTAATTCAATAACCAATCAATTACAACCAGATTGGTTGTAATTGATCTTTTAATATGTTTCCCTTTTTCCAGCTTGTTATTCACCATTTCTCATCAAGAAGTGGTTAAGATTGGTTATTGAATTGCGACTCACCAGTTGACGCAAATCGTAAGACTCTTGCTGGCCTCAATCTCCCATTCGCTCATAGAGAGACATGGTACTGGTGAGACACTAAGAACAAACAGACCTCTGTCAGCAGCATCGTAAAGGTGCTCTCAATATTCTCAACTTACATTGCATCACCTTGATCATGTTTCTCACTTCAGATCCAGAGAAAACATGTTTAACTGCATATACTTGGTTGGTTAGTTCTTGGAGCTGAGACTCCATAGCAGCTCAGTCATGTGCCATTTCTGTCCTGTCATGGTCATGCTCTATCCCCTCTTCAGCTTGTTTTACTTAATACAATTTGAGGAAAGGCTCATATGCTGTTGATTGAATTGAGAACAGTGATGTCATGCTCTCACTCAAGATGATTCATTACTTGCTGGAGAGATTGTAGATCATCCATAATAGCACGTGTTTGTACCAAAAATAGTCCCTGCTAAGGATCTTGTTATGGGATTTTGATTAATAGTATGAGTTTGTTAAGAAAGAAACTATCGATCTCTAAGAGTAAGAGGGTACTAGAGAATTGTTATTCTCTAAATTATCCGGTGATTGATTTCATTTATGCAAAACAATTCTTATTACAAACTCAAGATTTATTAACTGCCTTATCCTAGATCGTAGCAGTTATAGACATCCAAATTCATATTTACTGCCAACTTAACCAATGGTAGAAAAACAACAAAAAATACTAACTTTTTCCTTGGCAACACAGAAAATTGAAACAGAGCAAGGCTAATATGGAAAATGGTTGCATAAAACAGTTTAACAAACTACTTAGTTCCTTCTTTATGTTTTCTTCTTCCTCTATGAATACACCTGGTTAATATCACCGTTTTCCTAACTTGAACTAACTGATAAGGTCTCATAAACTCCACTTGATTTTTTTATCATGTCAACTTTCATTATCGTTAAATAGGATTCTCCTACTAGCATTAAGTAATGATTTCAAATGCATTCCACAAAAATATTTTATTTTCCAAACATATCTTTAGCATTGAAGCCAATTTAATTTTCTGGAACATCATTTTAGGCTTGAATATGTTCTTTGGTTTCAATATTGTTAATTCGCTTATGAAATTATTAGCAGAAGACAGTGTGTGTATATGTGTATAAAGATATATTTTTCTATAAAGCATATGGGTTACTATCTACAGTATATTCTTTGAAATAAGAGTTGACCTTTTCAAACATTGTATGCAAGGGTTAGTATATTTGCATTTAAATGCTTTTGGTCCTTTCAGCTGGAAGAATTAAAGAGCATTCATGGGGATATAGTTGGGAAGATTGACATTGGTGGAAAATCTAGCAAGCATGAAAACGTCTCGGATGATCCCATTGATAGGCAACGAAGGGAGAAAGTGAGAGAAGCAATGCTTCATGCATGGAGTTCATATGAGAAGTATGCTTGGGGCCAAGATGAACTTCAGGTTTGTCAAATCCTTCTTTGTGTATATAATGTCCGTATTACTAATGTTTAGCTTTACTCTTTTTGTATTATCTGGTAGATGTGTAGCAATAAATTGGGCAACAATCCTTAGAACTTTAAATGATGGTCCTTATTGCCTGTAGTTCATTATATTTTTGTGATTGTTTAGATTATTCATGTAAGGCCTCAACTTTGCAGTTTTGCATTTGTTATATACTTGTCCAATAACTGAATTAGGCATTAAGTCTGGTTTAAATTTAATATTAATTCCTGAGCTAGATGCATGTGATCTACGCAAAAACACACACATAATCTATATGTATATAGATGTATGTATCTTTTCTTTGTGAATTTGGATTGGTGGTATTGTGGCTTATTTTTAGAAAGTGGTCTTATTTATTTTGTTTATGATCTTTTGTAACTGAGGGGTAACTTTTTCGTGTTGGTTTGTGTTATTGGTTGTTAGCCACAAACAAAGACTGGTGTCAATAGCTTTGGTGGGCTTGGAGCAACTCTTATAGACTCTCTTGATACATTATATATAATGGGTCTAGATGAACAATTCCAAAGAGCTAGAGAGTAAGTTCAAATTTCATTTTATCAATGTTCCTTCAATTCATGAGCTCTATTGCATTTGGATTTATACCAGATCTTTCTTCTATCTTATGACCATCTTTAGGAATCAAGAGCTACTATGTATTGGAGCTAGTCCAAAATTCAGAGTTAGTTCAAT
>NW_019014625.1:156141-167469 GCF_000150535.2 Carica papaya | reverse complement strand
GAGATATTTCCGTGTGATATAGAAATTCTTTTCTTAGACCAGGCAATTTCCATACCTAAGAAGTACTTGAGTTTTTTCAAGATCTTTAATTTCGAATTCCTTGGCTAGAAACTTTTTAAACTTTCGAATTTTCTCAATATAATCTCCTGTAAGGGATAATATCATCTACATACACAATCAGAATCGATTTTTTCTTGAGATACAATATTTGACAAATAAAGTGTGATATGATTGACATTGCTCATACCCAATATGTTTTATAGGCCTTGTGAATTTGTCAAATCAAGCTCTTGGGAATTATTTGAGTCCATATAGCGATTTGTTGAGTCTGTAAACCTTGTGAGACTGATCTTCTACTTCCAAATCTGGTGGGATATACATATACACTTCTTCTTTTAGATCACCATTCAGAAATGCATTTTTTAATCCAATTGACAAAGGGGCCAATCAAGATTTAATGCAAGAGAGAGTAATACCCGTATTGTGTTATGTTTGGCGACTGGAGTAAAGGTCTCCTGTTAGTCTATACCATTGGACTGAGTAAAACCCTTGGCCACAAGACGTACTTTGAATCGATTTACGCTCCCATCTGGGTTGTACTTGGTCGTGAATATCCATTTACAACCAATTGGTCGTTTCTCTGGAGGTAGCTCAGACAATTCCCATGTCCCATTTTTCTCAAGAGCACTAATCTCTTCTTGAATAGCTGTTCTCCACTCTGGTATTTGAAGAGCTTCATGGACTGTGTTTGGGTTTGGATAACTGTTGTCTGATTTGCTCACAAATGCATGATGTTTCAGAGATAGATTGCCTAGTGATACTTAATCTTGTATGGGATATTTTGTGCATAATCTAGTACCTTTTTTCATAGCAATAGGTAAGTCAATATCAGTAGCAGAGTCAATAACAAGTACCTCATTACCTGTTGATTCCTGAACCATTAGAGTGAGTACGGATTCATGGCAAATTCTGGTTGGTTTCAGTACTTGTTCACTACGAACTTTGTTCCTTCTAATATAGATACGTAGCTCATTTACTACAGGTAGTGTACACTTAGTTTTTGCTATAGGTTCTGGTTCAGGATCAGACTCTAGAGGAGGTGAATTTTGTAGGCAGATGGAAGGGATGCTGACATCCCACACTTGATATTCCTGAGTAGAATGTTCTCCTTGAATATCAATAGTGGGATAAAAAGCTGGTTCTCAAAAAAAGTGACATCTATTGTATTATAAAATTGTCGTATATTCGGAAAAAAGTATTTGTATCATTTTTTATTCGACGAGTATCCAACAAAACTATACTTAAGGGCTCTTGGGTCAAGTTTCCTTTGAAAATGTGGGTGGATATGAACGAGGGCAGAACATCTGAAAACTTTAAGTGGCAATGAGTGTAAGATATGTGAATCAGGAAAGTTATGAGAGAGAAGATCATAGGGTGTTTGAAAATGTAAAATACGGGAAGATATTCGGTTTATAAGATAAGTCACAATGAGTATTGCCTCTCCCCAAAGAAACTTAGGAACATGGGTAGTGAACATAATAGATCTAGTAACTTCAAGAATATGTCTGTTTTTTCGTTCGGTTATACCATTTTGCTGAGGGGTATATACACAAGAACTTTGTTGAATAATGGCATGTTTCTCAAAGTATTTCCCAAGAGTTGTTTCAAAATATTCATAGACATTATCGGTTTTGAGTACCTTTATAGTGGTATGAAACTGGGTTTGGATTGTAGTGTTGAATCTTTTGAAAATGACTCATATTTCGGATTTTTCTTTCATTAGAAAGACTCGAGTAATTCTAGTGTGATCATTAATAAATGATACAAATCACTTATTTTCGAATATGTTGGTGACCTTGAAAGATTCCCAAACATCATTGTGAATTAATGCAAACGGTTTGGAAGACTTATATGGCAAACTTGCAAAAGAGTTTCGACTATGTTTAAAGATTTGACATACTTCATATTGAAACAAAAGTAGATTTTTATTCTTGAACAACAAGGGAAACATCTTTTGTAGATATAAAAATTTGGATGACTTAAATGATAATGCCATAATATGATATCATTATCATTATTTGATTGACTAACAGAAACAGAGTTTGTACATACTGCCGTTTTAGCTTGTCTTACAGAATAGTCTATTTGAAGGAGATACATGCCTGAGCACATTCTAGCATTGCCAATCGTCCTCCCCGATTCCAAGTCCTGAAATTCACACATTTTTGAACTAAATTTAGCAACACAGTTTAGATTACCAGAAAGTTTGCTAATCGATAATAAATTGCATTCCAATTTTGGTACATAAAGCATTGAATGAAGGGTCAACTGTGGTGTTAAAACAATGAAACCAGTTCCAGCCACTCTGGAGATTGACCCGTATGCAATTTTAATTGTGAAATCCTCATATGATGTTTTGTAATTCTGAAATAGGAATACATTGCCCGTCATATAGGCTGATACTTCAAAATCAACCACCCATGTGTCCTGGTTTGATAAACATGCTGTCAAGCCAATTGTTGCTTTACCTTTTTATGCCACCGAAGCACACACGGGCTGTGTATGGAAACAGTTATGCTTGAATAATTGTTGAAGGACCTTCATTTGTGCAGCATTGGACGGACTGCTTTCTACAACATTTTCTTCAATAGTGGAAGCAACAATATTTCTTGATGGTCTCTATTGCTCTCTGTTCTTTCGGCCTTATTCTCGTTGGGTTTCCCGTGCAACTAACAGCATTTCTTGCGGACATGGCCGAGTTTCCTGCAGTGATCACAGTACGACCTTCCCTTCTTTCCACGGGAATCAGACCGCGTGATGAGTGCTGAGGCACTTTCGACAAAGTAGATAGGTTGAGCTTCTCCCATTATCACCCGCCTCCTGCTCTTTTCTCTCCGGATTTCTGCAGACACTTCTCAGATGCTAGGTAGTGGTTTCATTCCTAGCACCCGTCCACAAACCTCATCCAGACTTTTGTTGAACCCCATCAAGAATTTGAAGATTTTTTTTTCTGCTCTACAAAGAGTTTGAACATCCGAGCATCATTTTGACAAGTTCATTGATGCTCCTCGAAGGTATCCAGTTGCTGCTAGCTTCGGGTTAATTAACTAAAGTACTGAGTAATAGAAAGCTCACCTTGTCATAGCTCATGGAGAGTCGACTCCACCTCGAAGATGGCAGAGACGTTATCTTTGCTGGAGTACGATTCGCGAGCCGCTTCCCAGATTTCCTTCGCTATTTCATACAGCATGAAGTTCTCACCAATGTCGGAAACCATTGAGTTAATAAGCCACGACATTGTCATGCTATTCTCTATTTTCCAAACGTGAAAACTTGGGTCGTTGGTTGTGGGAGGAACAGTTTCACCTATGAGGTAATCGTCGTGGCCCTTGCGGCGAATAAACAGTAAGACAGAGGTTGACCATTGAAGGTAATTTTGTCTGTTCAGTTTGTGCCCCGTGATGAAAGATGATGCCTGCTTAACTAGGTTGTGGTTTGGAGTCGCGGGGAGGTAGGAATCCGAAGAGACTTCGAGAGGAGAGGAATTGAGCTCGTCTGTGACCATTTGAATTCTGGCTCAGCTGAAAGAAGCTCTCGGATCAGAAATGACGCTCTGATACCATGAAGAGTTTTGTGAATGGAGAGTTTTGTGAAAAAATTCTCATTTTTTTTCTCTTATTTCTTTCAGGTACCAAAGGGTGCTTTTTATAGAGGAAAATTGGCATCTTTTCCGGAATGTGAGAAACAGGGATAACAGATTTTTGTTGTTACCATGCCACCTCACCTACTGGGAATATTTCAGTTTGTGTAACAGAATGGAGAATAAGAAATACCTAATTTATTACAGCATTTTCTACATGCTCTAACATCATGTGAAAGAATGAACTATTGTATATTTTATCGAGGATAAGGGACGTATGTATACAAAAGTCTCCAAAAATTATATAAGGAAATCCCTTTAATTACAAAGATTACAAGGGTATATTAGCAATATACCCTTTGCCTACTTTTCATACAAATACACTTCCCAAGACAACTACTATTTAGCTATATGAAGTATTGTTGGTATCAGATGAAAAAAAGAATCATGCTCGGTATATTCAGGACGGAAAAAAGGCAACTGAGCTGAGTGCTTTGAGGGAGAACAAAAAACAACTAATATAAGGACTTAGTTTCGCTATTATCTGCATTGTCTAAAACAAGGCCATCTTCAACCTGCTCAGCAATTGCAGTTCCATTAGCATCCTTGCTAGCAGGAGATTGTAGTTCAAAAACATACCTGACTCCATCTAATTCTTCCTCTGTTTCACGACTTAATTCTTCTTTGTTCTTTTAAACTGGAATCTCGGTGTCCTTCACCTACCAATTTGCGAGAAATCATTCAGAATAAATTCACATAAAATTTATTCATCTTTAAAATCATCTTCATGATAGAAGGAAGGACCGTAGACTCACTTTCCTCAAACTCAGAATCAATATCCTTTCCTGTGTCTATAGGAGATTCTACCCTTTCTCTGTTTTATATCTCGTTTCCCTTTCCTGTGCTACTAACCTCTACCGTCTTTCAATCGCTTGCCTCTTGGATTAAGAACATCAGCGCTGATACTTCCATTAGCCTCCCCAGGCTGACCTTAAAGTTTTCTATGTTATCCTCCAGTTCTATTCTGGTTATCTTTGTTATCCGCTGAACCTCCAGAATTGTAAATAATTCTTTGACTAGTCTTCTTTGAAGAATCCGCTTGGCAGTACTCTTGGGCATGCGTGATATCTTTACATCAATTTGAGAGGGGTTATTGAGTAGAATATTTTATTATTTAATTAGTTGAGATGATTTAATTAAAATTTTACTATAATAATAATTTCATATAATTAAAATTCTAATAGAATAAGAGTTTCCTTATCAGTAGATTAAGAATTTTATAAATATTACAGGTGTAACAATATAAAAAGTGAAAAATAAAATTTATATTTTTTTTCTTCAAAAATCAACACTATCAAAAATTTTCCATAGTTCTCCTGCCTTGTTTGATGGTGCTATGAGCAAATTTTTCTTCTGTCAAACAAATTTGAAATAGTCTAGAATCTTTCATGCAAATTCTGGTTTTCTGCCGGGAAGAACCTTTTATGCTCTCTGTGCGTCAGACGCATAATACCTCCATCTTGCATCAGAAGACATGCAAAGACACCCCTTAACCATATCACTCTGTCCTTAAAAGATATTTGACTCACCTTCTGGCTTGGAAATTCTGAAAAACATAATCTGAAGGGACCAAGAGCAATCCTAAAGGACTTAGCTCGTAAAGAAAATCAGAAATTCCCCTCATAATTGAACTAGTCTAAACACTCTGCTTCCTTTTGTCTTCATTGCTTGGGAGGTTACTCTTAGCTCGTATTGACTAGATTATTCTTTTTATTTCTTTCAATGTTATATACTCGTAGAGAATACTGGGCATCAGAAAATGTTAACTTGTCCAACTTGAGGGTTCTATTGAATGGTGTAGCAAGTATCAATTAGCTGTCGCTACTTAGTCAGTTGTTCTCATTGTCTTAAGGTGATGTCAATCTAATTACTTTTCTTGTGTTCTTGCGCTAGGGTGATAGTATTCTGGCAGATTCTGGTACTGAGCAGCTGGAATTTATTGCTCTTTCTCAAAGGACAGGGGACCCGAAGTATCAGCAGAAGGTATATTTGTTTCATTTTCGTTTTTTTGGGTCTCATGGAATGCAAGTTATCAATCTCATGTTATATTTTCAATAAATCGGTGATACACAAAAAAAATGTCTTTTTTCTTTTCCTGGTTTATCATCTTCTTAAAATTGACGAGGAAGAAAAAAAAAGTGCAAGAGATTCCCTAAAGAAAAGGAACACTAGCAAAAAGGAAAAGATAAATTTTAAAACAGAAGGCAAGAACCCCTGGCTGAAGATTTTGCCAACTTACTGACTTTCTAGAAGACACAAGACATAATATCTCAATCATTTCCTTCATGAACCGCCATAGCAGTACATTTCTTGTAACTTTTTCCTTTTTAGGAACTGGAATTATTGTGAGTTGTTAGAATTTATTTTTCAATTACTTTGCTTTTTTCTTCCAACTTCTATGCTTGCCTAGAAATTATGTTCAATTCACTCTTTGGAGGCTTATGCTTGATTTTTTAATTTCCTTACATCCTACTAGATATGATTTAGATTCTTCTTCCTCTTTTTGGATAGTGGGAGTTCCTTCTAAGATAAGAATCTTCGTGTGGGAAAAAAAAAGATCAACATCAGTAACTTGCTTTAGATCCATAGGCATTAAAAAGCACTTTCTCTTGTTTGTTTGATGTGCTTTTGCAGAATTGAGAATATGAGCTATTTGTTTCTTTCTTTTTATCTCAAAAATAAGTTATTTGTTTCTTCATTGTGAGATGGTTTCTTCTTTCGTGTTTCTTGGGTGTGTCCTCCCTAGTTGAGAATCTTCATCTCCACCTTTTTATGTAGTTTTGGATGGGTAATGAGATTTTATTGTAACATGATTGTAGTTACAATTTTATCATGCATGATAGCTTGTAGGTGATAAATATCTTTTCATTTTAGTTGTTAAATGAAAATATTTCAATTATTTGTTATATAAAAATTATATAATGCACATCACATTTATTTAACAAAATAGTTTTTTATTCCAATGGTGCAACAGATTATTTATGTAATAATTTATTTAAAAAGATAAAAGAAAAAATTAATTACTAATACTGATCATTGAAGGAGATTTATTTTCTGGAAAAAAGAAATTACTATACATATTTGCTATCTATGAAGATATATATTTATTATATAAGACAGAAGTGAATGATAAAAAAAATAATTGTAGATGTAATAACTTAAAAACTTATTTAGATATAATATATAGAACAAGAAGACACATTGCTAGATTTTATTAATTGTTATTGTGTGAGTTTTTCTTGTGTTCTTTAACTTTTCATGTTGTTTATTTCATTGATCGTTTCACCACTTTTTCAATTATACATATTATATGTGCATTCTATTAGGTTTTTATTTAAATATTATTTTATTTGTTCTTATATCTTTATTTTTTACAAAAATTCTGTTTTAAATTCTTTTGGCACAAAAAGTTTTGTTACGGGAGATCAACTTATACAGCATATACAACAGATGTCAATGATACCTTTTTTTTTGGAAAAGGAAATATTATACAGGACAAGGGAGCCAATTGTCAGTGGTAGTAAGACAACAACGAAGTGAGTTATGCATGTATAACTTGTATCACCCTCCTAGTACCTAAGCTATGGCTATGCAATGGAAGTGCTGGTTAGGATAATAGGCATCATTTAGTGAATATGCATAACTAACACTTGATAAATGCACATGGTACATGAAATGTTAGTAGGGAGTGTATTGATAAGCTTAGAAGAAGGGGTAAGATCATGGTGAATGCCTGTTATTTCTGCAAGATGGAGGAGACTTGTAATTATGGTCTGTTCTGGTGTTCAGTGGTCTACAAACTATGGACTATGGTCTATAGCCTTTTAGGAATCAGTTGGGTGGTATCAGGTTCAGTGAGAGATGAAATTTGGGCGTGGAAGGGTTTGGCTGGTAGGAGGAAACAAGCAGAAATAATTCCACTCACTGTCTTCTGGGATGTGTGTAAGGAGAGGAACAAAAAAGAAATTTGATAGAGTTAATGATGTTGATGGATTTTGACTTATTTAAGAATAAATGGTTAAGGATAAATAGTTTCAGACCCTTGGTTTTTTGTTGTTGGATCATTCTCTTCATTCTTTAGAGGAGTTAGGGAACCTTCTTGATATTCTGGTTGTTTTGTAAATTTTTTGTGAATGGGCAAGCACCTCCTTGGTATTAAGATTAATTCATATATACACGTCTTTATTTAAAAAAAAATGCACATGGTGCATGGTGTCTCTGTTGTATTTTTAAAAGGAAAGAGACTGTTTTGATCGTGTCATATGGTAATCAAGGCCACAACGCTCATAAGACATCCATGAAGTGCCAGGAAGTCACTGGTAGTTTGTACTATAAGAGAAGGGGTAAAAATGAAAATGTATTCACAGGGGCAGAAGGGACTTTTTCTAGTGTACCGATTGGGGTTAAAGTTTGGAACGGTGAAACAGAGACTGTTCGAAAAGGACCCTTAACTGCTGGCCATTCGGCCATTGCAATCTCTAGGCACTTCTGGAGGTTACCGCTTTCATTTCCCTCTTATTTTCCTTGCCATTTGTAGCCTATAAATAGACATGAATTTTGTGAATGGAAGGCATTGAAGAATTTTAACCAAAAAAACACCTCGGTTGATCTCTCTCTGTCTCTCTCGATCTCTGCTTCTCTATTCTCCCTTTGTGTCTATACTCTCTCTCTCGCTCAGAAACCGGAAAATATTTACCTCATGAAGTCGGAATCGTGGGTAAGAGTTCTGGCATGAAGACAATAAATATATGCTTGGGTATAGAAAAGTTCATTTATTTAGTGAAGGATATTGCTGCTAACAACGACTCTAATATTGTTAATGCAAAATTATAAATATAAAAATAAATAACTATAGTTTAAGTGGTATTTGAGCTACTAATTTGAAGGTTCACTTATATACTATTTAAAATATTACTGGTCATTTTCTATTTTAACAATATTTTGTTTGTAACGGCCCCGAAATTTAAAAATGAAATATGTGTATTAAAAAGGTCAAATGCGGAAGCGTAATAAAAATTTTGATTGACATCCCTTACACTAAAACAAAAAACGTACTCAAAGTATAAAAGAACAAACTAACTAAAAGAGAATTACTCGAAAATAAAAGTTATAAATATAACTACGGAGTGTTCAGGCGTCCCCTTCGCCGTCTTCCTGCGGAACGGGCTCGGGAACAATGTTTTCCTAATCTGAAATGATTAAATAAGGAATGAGCTACACCAGCCTAGTAAAGACATCACACTATCTCACCGTCACGGAGGTAAAGGTGGGTAGAAAACACAAAAAGACCAATGAAGCATAATTTACAACAAATTCTTTTATCAATAATAAAATCCTTTACTATCCACTTACCTCGGTGAAATTTATAAAACAACATACGAAAGCAATAACATCATCATCATGAAATCATATGAACTGTATAACATAATACTTATCACGCCTTTTGCAATTCAATCATTACACAACATATTTTTCCTCCTTTACCAGCCTACTAGTATCCATGGGGATCCATAGGGGTCCCGCTACCCGTGAACCCTTAAAACTTGTAATCAGATTTCAGGGCCGTCCCCATACCCCGTCCGGTATGGGCGCCAAAATTATAAACCTCAATACCCCGTCCGGTATGAGGGTGAAACGGGCCATCCCCATACCCTGTCCGGTATGGGCGCCAAAACACATAAGGTCTCCATACCCCGTCCGGTATGAGAGACCACAATCCCGGTAGGGTTCCCTACGGACCCGGTCCGTCCACTATTTCCCAGGATATCTAGTCAGGCTGACCACATTATACAATTATCAATTTACATAACCTTTCATTCCCCTTTTCCTCAGTCAGCATCATCAAGTCACACACAAACATGCAAACCAGTAGTTCACGCCAACAAGACAACACACAACATCGGTTTCTCAGTCATTCAGTCCATAATCAATGAAACAGTGATACATGCACACGAAACTATGAAATGAAAACATCAGACATCATACTGCATTTAAAACTGTAAAATAGAACAAACAACAACTGACCGACAAATACACTAGACTCGGGCTCCATCAGCAACCTTAAACAATTTCACACAGTTATTGATTCATGAAATACCATTTTATCATTTATTGCACTTTAATACCGTGATAGAAAATAGGGTGATGAATCCTTACTTGTTTTGGGGTCTGAATACGGCTCTACAGTGTGCCAACAGTCTGTCCCTAATTTTCCCTGAACTTTTTTCGGGGAACTGAAACGCACTACTGGTACCTGCATGTGTCCCAAAAATCCCAAATTAGACCCAGGGCCCCTTTCGGCCAATATCGCAATTCCGGCACGGCGGCTCCGCCGTGCTCCGGCAAGCGGCGGCGATTCGCCTCGAGTTGGCCGTTTTCGGCCGTTTTCGGCCGAATTCGGCCACACTTGCATCGGTCCCTGCGATGAAATAACCCTAGGGCCCTCGGGGGGCCAAAAAATTACGAAAAACCGAAGCTTACCGGCGGCGGTGCTCTCGGGTGCGGCGGCTCTCCGGTGAGGTTCGTGTTTTGGTGATTTGGCTCCGATCAACCTGTAGAGAAAAGAATGGTGATCACGGTGATATAAAAATTGTATCAAACGGAGACCGGGAAAGGCCTCATCGGAGGCAAAAACCGAGGAGGGGCGCAACGGCGCCGCTGGGTTTCGGCCGTGTTTTCCGGCTGTTTGGCCGGGATTTTGGCTCCGATTTGGCCACAAGGGAACTCAGCATGAAAAACGAGTCGGGGGTATGAAATTTACCTCGATCAGCGGTCGAAAATCTCCCCGGTGCGGCGGCGGGTGGCGGCGGCCGGCTCTGGTTCGTCTTCTCCGGCGAGGGCAGGCGGTTAGGGTTTTGTGGTCTGGTGTGGGGGTTCTATTTATACCCTTTTCCCTTTTGATCTTAGCCGTCCATTTTGATTTAATCTGGGCCGTCCGTTTTTGATTAAATCTGGGCCGTCCGTGTGCGCGATTGATCTGGGCCGTCCGATCGCGCGCACGCGGATCGCCAACGTGGCCCGTCCCGGATCGACGTGGTCTTGCCACGTGGCAGGTCCCGGTTGACCGGGATTGCTGACTGGGTCTGCTGACATGGCTGCTGACGTGGCCCCTTTTTTTTTTAATTTTTTTTTTCTTCTTCTTTAATTTCCTGGGCGCTATAACTCTCCCCCCCTTAAAGAAATTTGGTCCCCAAATTTGCCCCATTACTCTTGATCGAACAGATGGGGATATTGGGCCCTAAATTCATATTCCAATTCCCAAGTAGCCTCCCTGGGCGTGTGGTTCTGCCACACGACTTTTACAAATGATATTTCCCAGTTGCGGAGTATTCTGCTCTCTCGGTCCGTGATACCGACCGGTACTTATTCATAAGACAAGTCCTCTCGGAGTGGAAGCGGTTCATGAGCCAAGACATGAGAAGGGTCCGGATTGTATTTACGTAGCATAGATACGTGAAACACATTATGAACCCGGGAGAGCTCAGAGCAGTGCAAGTCTGTAGGCAGTGGTACCAATCTTGTCTAAGATTTCAAAGGGTCTAATATATCTGGGGTTTAATTTTCTCCTCCTGCCAACCTACTAATTCCCTTGAGGGGTGACTTTAAGAAACACCCGGTCGCCTTTCTCA
>NW_019014625.1:102635-126314 GCF_000150535.2 Carica papaya | reverse complement strand
TGGCTTGATTTTCGATTAAGTTCTGGTTTCTATCCAAAACATATAAGGTATCTTACACTCTATCAGTGCAAATTCTCTTCCCAGTTTGAAAATATTGAAATATACAATAATTATGAAAAATTCAATTTTACAGTTGAGATCTCTAATAATGACATTAATAGATAAAAAATTGTTAGAAAAAGTAGACACATGTAAAATTGAAGACAGTATAATAGTAGGGGTACAATTAATAGAACCTGTTCCAGACATGGGGGTGTATGACCCATTTGCTATACGGGTATTTTCTCCTTCAATACAAGTAAAATAGGTTAGGAATTCTTTATAAGAGTCTGTCATGTCTTTAGCTTCAAAATCTATAATTTAAGTATTAGGAGTAAAAGTAATATGAAAATGAATAATACCTGATTTTAATATATTTGATGTGCTAATAGTTGATGAAGAGTTAAGTTGATTAAAATAACGCTTCAGGTTTTGAACCTTTTCTGTTGAAAAAGCTCCAACAGATGGTGAGTAAGGTGTTTCCCTGCCTTCAACAAAATTTACTTGAATTCTCGTGGTTCCACCTCTTCTTTCCCCACGGCCTCTAACTGGTCTTCCATGCAACTTACAACAAGTTTTTCTAGTGTGTTTTGCTTTGCCACAATAGTCACACTTTCGTATATACCTACATTGGTCAGACTGAGTAACTAATCCAACCTTCTCAATCAGTACAACGTTAAATATGATATTTCTTCTGCTTTCTTTTTACTAGACATGAGCATAAGTTTGTTCTAATGAGGAAAGAGGATTCTTACCAAGCATCTAAACTCGTATATAATCATATTTGATGTTCAAACTAGTTAAGAAATTATAAGTCTGTTCTTTTTCTTTTAATTTCTAAAATTTGACTGCATTTGTAGGACAATCTGTTTGGAAGTCTTAATAGTAATCTAACTCCTATTATAATCTACTCAGTTCATAAAAATATTGAGAAATAGTCATTTCTCCTTACTTTGTGTCATGAACTTTATTTTGGAGTTCATAAATTTAGCTATCATTATCCACTTGTGAGTATGTAAGAGATGCTACATTCCATATTTTTTCGATAGTATTAAGCAACAAATATATTCTGACAATATGGGGTTACATGGAATTGATGAGTCATGACAATATCAAGGCGCTCTCAGAGTCCCATTTATTATATCCTAAACTACCAACATCTGACTTTTTCACCTCACCAGTAATGTAACCTTACAATTTTCTTAATTTAATGAACAATAAATAAGATTTCGATCAAATAAGATAATTAGTTCTATCAAGTTTTACAGGACTGATTTATAAAAAAGGGTTATCGAAACTAGTAACACTCACATTTTTTATTTATATCATTTTAGAATACTAAAAACAAGAAGAAAAATATCTGGTAATAAAAAATAAACCTCCTAATCTGCACCAAAGAGCCAAAAAAAGATAAAAAAATTCGAAATCAGATAGCTCGGACGCAAACAGTTCGGCTCAGGTGCAGACAAAACAGGTCTGAGTGGTTCGGTGCGCGGAGTGGCGAAATGAATGTCCCCATGCGTGGAAAAACAGAATGATGCAGCGGAGGAGATCTATCCGGTCAATGCAGTGCGACTCAATGCGTGACTGGAGCAGTATGCATGTGGGAGGAGTAGTCGAGCCGTCTGCAGATGTGGAGTGGCTGAAATAGAGTGGCGGAGGGTGCGGAATGGCAAATCTTCCGAATGTGCACAGCCGCGTGAAAAAATGGTAGGAGATGTGCGATCAAGCTGGATTTCTCGTTTAAAAACAGATTTCGTGCGGAATGCGCGTTTATGGCGGTGTTTCAAGGTTTTTCGAGCCTAATGAGATGAAGTCGACGACGTGTGTGGCTCACGCGCTTCTGCTGCCGGCAGCACGTGTGATTCATGTGCATGAAAATTGGGTGGTGTGCTGACCCGCTGTGAGTGGCGACTTTGTCTGGTGTGATGATAAGTTTTGTTTTTTGGTAATTGAGTACCAATTTAGCCTATTTTGTTATTTTAGAGTTTGAAAAAAAGTTTTAAAAATAAAACTTTAAAATAGTCTTACGTTGATTTTGATATCATAATAATTTTTAGAGAAAATGTACTTCTTTTATTTTCTATTACTTTTGTTATTACACTTAGGATATATATATAGAGAATTATCTTTATTTTAATAAAATTCTAATCACATGATATTATTTTTCTCCTCCAGAGACTCCTTTTCTCCCCCATGAACTTGTGACGCCACGTTTTTTTAAAGTTTTCTATTGAATCCCACCAAAGAACTCAAACCCAAACCTTCTCTCTGGGTAGCTATATTACCTTGTCCCAAGGTTCTAGATGGTATCTTCTCTTCTCCGTGTTGTCACCCGTATGAAATTACACTGGATCCTCTCCAATCTATTTGCCACATTAGGAGAAATTGTATTTAAGGATATCAAATAGATCGCAATGCTGACCATAATACTTTTTTATAAGGGTCAACCTCCCACCTGTGGACAGTAGACCAACTAATCTCGATTCAAATCGGTTTACCATAGGATCCCAAGCTGCTACCTCCTTAAGGTTTGCTCTCAAAGGTATCCCCAAATATTTATGGGAAAATTAGCATTCTTGCACCCCAAGTTTTCTGATTTTCGACAAGCCTCTCTATTATCTCTGGTCATCACAAACTTAGATTTTGTTAGATTAATCCTGAGGCCAGAAACTGCCTAAAACCAAAGCAATACACACCTCATAATCCATAAGACCCTGTGCTCCAGCTCATAGAAAAGAAGAGTGTTGTCTGTGAAAAGTAAATGAGTGACTTAAACTTCCCTTTGCACTCCCCTACCATCAAACCCCTGAACAGACCCACCCTAGCTTTTGAGATAAGTTTGTTGAGAGCCTCTGTCACCATATAAGAACAAAGGTGATAAAGGATCCTATGTCTCAAGCTCCTAGAGGCTTTAAAGAAAGATGATGGGCCTCCATTAACTATGGTGTAAAGGACACAAAAGTAATACAAGCCTTTATCCACCCACTATATCTTCCTCCAAATCCCAATCTATCCAACATGGAAAAAGAGAAAATTCCATACCACATGATCATAAGCTTTTCGCATGTCTAATTTACACAAAATTTTGTTTCCATACCTCTTAAGAGGTTATCAAACACCTCACTGGAAATTAAAGCAATATCCACAATTTGCTTTCCCTCAACAAAAACATGCTAACACTCACCTACACCTATCCCACCACTTCCATTGTCCTCCTCACCAAGATTTCTGCAATGATCGAATATTCCCGACAAGCTAATAGGTTTTAAGTTTTTAATGTTTGAAGCTCCTCCTATATTAGAAACAAACACCATGAATATAGAATTCAAACTTTACATAAAATGAACTCATACTGTTGAATTCCTTAAATATAGAGCAAGCGGACATCTTTGACAATCCTCCAGTTATGTTAAAAGAATCTCATAGTGGAAAACCTAGAGCTTTATCCCCTTTGCAAATGATGAGGCCCTTATAAATTTCTTCCTATGTGAATTCCCTCGTAGGAAAAGTTCTATCGTGGTCCCCCAAACTACCAAAGACCAAGCATGGGCCTCAAATGTGCATCTTCAGTAAATTTGATGATCTAAAGCTCATTTTTTAAGGCAATCTAAAGCTCATTTATTACTAATGCTCGGGAAAGGATGGGGCTGTATATGTGATTGTTGACAAAAGTTGCCTTTTGGTCTGCAAAGTCCAGTTCCATTTTTAAGAATTTTGCTGGTTGGGCTACATTTTCTATTTCCTCTTTCAGTTTTACAGAGAGAGTCTCTGGCTATGCCTTCTAATGTCTAGCTAGTCTCTTTGTTTGGCTAGAGGATACCTAGTCCTTTTGTCTTGTATTTTCTCCCTTCTCAATAATATTCTTTCTTATCTATAAAAAAATCTAGTTTTTCTATCCTCAAAGTTCCTATAAATTTTGTCTAACACAGAACTTGATACTAGCAAAAATAATTGTATTCTCTATTGATTGTAAAGAACCAAGTTTCATAACCAAGGTACTTCTAGCCAGAAAATAAGTATTATAGACAAAAGGCAGCAACGGGTTGCCGCCTATGTACACAAGCAACAAAAATTACAAAAAAGGATTAGCCAAAATTATCTAAAAGGTATCAAGATCCTCTGCACTGTGAAGAGGATGGCCTCTGAACAAAATACAGAATATCTGGGACCAGCAATTTCTTATCCTAGAACAGATACAAAACCTTGAAGACCAAGTGGTTCGAAAAATATATTAAGAGAAGCGCAATCAGCTTCTTTTTGTTTTTGAAATCTAGGATACTGTCCAAGCTAGTAATTCAGAGGAATAGGGCCATTCACCAACCACTAGACCAATGATAGTTTATTTGCCCTCTTTTCACTACTATGAGATGGTTTTTAACCATTTTCTAGATCTCCACAGCAAAATATCCCAACGATGGTTCATCAGCTTCGTGACAAAAAATTGTTGTTTATTAGCTACCTGTCTTCTCTATCCTAATTTTGTGGTGCCTCTTCTGGTATCTTAAATTTTATCATTGGCTTTGATGTCAGTCTAAAACTTTTTTTGTTTACTGGCCATTTACATGGACAGCAATTTCTTCTTGCCTTTTTCTTGTTGCAATTCAGTCAATAAGATGGTTGTATGGACGTCATCCTATTGTTATCAAGTCGTTATTTACAAGCATCACGCTGTCACTGTAGCTGAGCTCAGTGTGCAAAATGTGAAAATAAGAATTTACTTTGGTTACTTTCCAGCATGTATAACAAAAAAATTAACTTGTTCTTTTTGAGAGAAAAAAGGAGATAAAAAATGTTAACTATGTTTCGAGAGCATGCGAATGGTAGGATTGATATTTATTCTTGAACTACAGCAAGTATTATTTAGGCCATTGAGGTTTCTTATTTGTTTGTTAATTTGTTTCAACCTATATAGTGCTCGGCACAACAGTTACGTCTCCAACTTCTGGTGGTGATTTCACAATTGAACTAGAACAACTTGCTGCAGTTACCAGGGATCATAATTTTTCTGCTCTGCAACAATATGGTGGGGTAAGTCAATTTCATATTTGACCGCTATATGCCATGTTGCTCTATGTTGTTAGGTTCCCTAATTTAATATCACAATTTCCATCAGGTTAAAGGGTTGGCAAGTAAGTTAAAGTCAAATCTAGAGAAGGGAATTAATGGGGATGAAATGGACATCTTAAAGCGGAGGAATGCATTTGGATCAAATACTTATCCACATAAGAAAGGAAGAAGTTTTTTCGTATGTAACTACCCTCGATTTTCTCATTCTTTTTGCTAGTCAACATATTTCTCGCTAATACATTGCTCACTTCTGTTTGGTTTTGTACTTTGGCTACAGAGGTTCCTCTGGGAAGCTTGGCAAGATTTAACTCTTATTATCTTGATTATTGCTGCTGTAGCTTCACTTGTTTTGGGAATAAAGACAGAGGTTAGTTTTTTGTTCATTTGAATTCTTTTTTAGACTAAGAAGAAATTCTTTGGAGGACACCTGTCTTTAATATGCAGGTAAGGTCTTATTTGCCTGTGAAATATGTGCTTTGATATGACTTGGCATTGGCGATACCTTGTGACTATTACACTTTCTTTTTTCCTGACTATAAGCTACTAGCTAGCCTTTGATAAGTAATAATGCTCTTTAATGTGCTAATGAACTCTGTTAAATCCAAAATGTGCTAGAGGTAGAAAATGCAAATTTATCATGTGAAAAATAGATTGTTAATGTTATTTGATCATCACATGGATATTCATAAAGTACCCAATGAAATTGTGGAGCCATCAGAAAAAGTTGTACCATGAATGGAATATGCTCTTTCACAAGCTACCATACTGCATATTTTATTTTCCTGTTCAAGAGCTTTCGGTGTATGCTTATCATTCTTTACCACTATTTGTTTCATATGTTATCTCTCTTCTTTTGGCTCGGGGGAATGGTTGGTAGTGGACTGAGGGTATATTTCAGGTCTAGTTTTCTGATAGATTTATTTATTTTGGGCCCTTTCTCCAGTTAACCTTTCCTTTACTTTTTTACTTTTGAGCATGATTTATTTTTGCTTTTAGTTTATTTCTAATTTCTGTAGCTCTTGAGAGGGGAGGTTCACTTTTCTCTCAATATTGACATTTCTAACTCTGCTTTTTGGATATTTTTTCTCAGGGTCTGGAAGAAGGATGGTATGATGGGGGAAGCATTGCCTTCGCCGTCCTTCTTGTTATAGTTGTTACTGGTATGAGTTTAAAGTGGTCATTGTCTTGTCGTTTTAGCATCCATATGAATGCCTTGCAAATAATAAGAGAATTTGGATAGTTTGGTACCCATGATTCGTTTGATTGCGATATTTTTATCAAAGAACTTTTCTCTCCTTAGCCTTCTTGAGAAGGAAGCAAAGATGTTATCTTTGTTGTGGTTTTCTTATGGGTCCTTTATGTAACATGTTACGGATCTGGCCTTGAGATTAGCGTTTCTTAGAGCATTAGCATATGATTTTTGTTGTAGTTTTCTTCAAGCTTCTTGCTTACATTTCTATGATATGTAGAAAAAAAAATTGACAGAGAAAGAAAAGTGGGAGAAAACTATTTCTCTTATTTTCTGGTTATGACAGATTACATATATATATATATAGAGAGAGAGAAACATAAAATCAGGTTAACAATAAATTCAATGAAATCTAGAATTTATTTAAATCCCATAGAATCTAGAATTATTTCAAACTTTCATATTTTAGAAACAAATTCTACCTTTCCAAGCTTATGTCTACTGACACTCCCCCTCAAGTTGGTACAAAAATGTCTATCATGGCCAACTTGCTCACTTGATCTTCAAATGATTGACTCAAAAGTTACTTGGTTAATATGTCTGCAATCTATTGTGTAGTAAGCACAAAAAGAGTATATATTATCCTTCTTCAAGTTTTTCCTTTATAAAGTATCTATCAACTTCGATATGTTTAGTTCGATCATGTAGGACTAGATTATGTGCAATATTAATTGTTGTCATAGTACAACTTCATAGACAGACTTGCAGGTTTTTCAGTTTCTTTGAGAACCCATTTCAATCGCAAGACTTCACATATATCTTGAGCCATTGATTTGAACTCTACGTCAGCACTACTCCTTGCTACAACACTTTGTTTTTTACTCATCCAAATAATCAAATTACCCCACACAAAACTACAATATCCTGATGTTGACTTTCTATCAATAACCGAGCTAACCCAATTAGTATCTGTATATACTTCAATATCTTTTTTTTCATTTTCCTTGAAGAAATGTCCCTTTCTAGGTGTACCTTTCAAATACCTCAAAATACGATACATTGCTTCTAGATCTTCTTCACAAGGAGAATGCATAAACTGAGTCACCACGCTCACAACAAAAAACAATATTTGGGTGAGTATAAGATAAGTAAATTAATTTCCCAACCAACTTTCGGTACCTCCCTTTATCCACAGGAACACCTTCTTCAATATCCCCGAACTTGTTACTTGCTTCTAGTGGTGTTTGTGCTGGTTTGCACCCACTCATTCCAGTCTCCTTTAGAAAGTCCAGAATATATTTTTATTGTGACGTCGTTATTTCTCTATTCAATCGAGCTACCCTCCATTCCAAGAAAATATCTAAGGTGGCCCAAATCTTTAATTTCAAATTCTTTGGCTAGATTCATCTTAAGTCTCATAATCTCGTCCAAGTCATTCCCAGTTAAAATTATGTCATTCATAGAGATTATTAAGATAGCAACTTTGCCTTATATAGATTTTCGTGTGAAGAGGGTGTGATCTGATTGTTCTTGTGTGTAACATTGACCTTTAACAAACTTTATGAATCTCTCAAACTAAGCTCTAGGTGATTGTTTGAGACCATAAAGAGTCTTCTTGAGTTTGCATACCTTGGTTCGAAGGCTCTCTGTGAACCCAGGTGGAGGTGCCATGTAAACTTCTTCCTCCAAGTCTCCATTTATGAATGCATTTTTTATATAAAATTGATTTAGAGACTAGTCAAGATTTGCAATCATAGATAAAAATACTCTTACCGTGTTCAGTTTTGTCACTAGAGAGAATCTCTGAGTAATCTACTCCAAATGTTTGGGTAAAACTTTTTGCCACGAGTTGTCTACTCCAAAGATTCATCCGAGTTGTCCTTAACTGTGAATACCCACTTATAGCCAACAATTTTCTTCCCCTTCAGGAGATCTACCTTGTTCAAAGTAGCATTCTTCTCAAGTATTGCTGCCTTCCATTCAGGAACATCTAGAGTATCCTGAACACTGTTGGGAATTACTATATTGGACATTTGTGCGAAAAAACCAAAATAGAAAGGAGAAACATTTTTACAGGATACAAAGTTTAATAAAGGTACTTGTTCTAGTCTTATTACCTTTCCTAAGAGCAGTAGGGAGATCAAGTTGATTAGGAGAATAGGACTATAAATTACCTAAATAATTGTTATGAGAGACAGCTGAGTTATCATGAATTTCATGATTTGACCCCAGATTAGAAGGTTGAATGTGAATAAATATTGGTGCATCGTTTTCCCATCTATCTATACTATTTCAGAATTCTGATTTTGAGATGGCAGTGTCTCTTGGTTATTATTGGACTCCACAATTTTATTACTTAACTCATTTACCTTCATATCATTTCTTTTAAAATTTTGTTGTTTACTATTTCTATCAGAGTTGTGTTTATGCACATTAGAATCTTGTTCATATAGTTCAGTTTCATACAAAATCAAAAATTGAATCCTTTAGAAAAAAATCCTCATTTCTAAAAATATCATGTTCACTAAAGTTTTTTCCCTAAATATGAGAACTGTTATAATAAGATTGTCCCTAAAAGACATTAACATCCATTGACGCAAAAAACTTTTTCGAAATAGGATCAAAATATTTGTATCATTTTTTATTTATAGAATAGCCTATAAAAATACATTTACGTGCCTTTAGATCTAGTTTGGACAGTTTTGGATCATGATTACAAACAAAAACAACATTTATAAAGATTTTTAGGGGGACATCTCATTGCAACCGAATGGTAGAGAAATATTTTGAGAAAACTTGAAGTGGAGTTTGAAAATTTAAGGTTTTTGTAGGTATCTTATTGCTTAAATATGTGGTTGTTAAAACAACATCACCCCATAAAAAGTTTTGTACCTTAATTTGAAAACTTATAGCTCTTGCTAAATCAAGTAGGGTCCTATTTTTCTGTTCAGCCAACCTATTTTGTTGGGGTATTTTTCTACAGGAACTTTGATGTATTACTCCTTTTTCAACAAAATTTTTTTCGAACATAGTGTTAAAAAATTCTTTTCCATTATCGCTTATGAAAATCTTAGTCTGAGTTTGAAATTGTGTTTAACCATATTATAAAATCTTTTGAACACTTTTTTAACATCAAATTTTTCTTTTAACAAAAATACAAGTAACCCTAGTCTGATCATCAATGAATGTGATAAATCAATGCTGTCCAAGAAGAGTTACTATTTTAGAAGGACCCCAAATATCATTATGAATCATTGGGAGAGGTGCAGACTTTTTATATGGTTGTGCCTGAAAAGCAGTACGATGATGCTTTGTTAATTCACACGATTCACATTGAAAATCAAAAATATTTTTATTCATGAACAATTTTGGTAATAAATATTTTAAATATTGAAAATTTAGGTGTCCTAATTTATAATGTCATAACATAATCTTACTGTCACTAGACATAAAGATAGAATTGAAACATGTCTCCTTGTCTTGTTTTTCAAAAAAGGATTTGTTGTTGAGAACATAGAAACCATCATCCTATCTAAAACCCCCAATCATCCTCCTCGATGTTAAATTCTGAAATTCATAATGAGAGAACCGAAAACTAATTTGATAATTATGATAAACGCTTAATTTACTGATGGACAACAAGTTATATGACAATTTTGGAATATGAAAATATTTTTTAAAATTGACGAAGAGATAGATACTGTCCATTTTCTAGCAACCGAGGCAAATGAACCATCTGCAATTTTTACCTTTAGTTTTCCTGCACATGGTGAGCATGAAGAGAAAAAATACGAAGAACCTATCTTATGGTCGGTGGCTCCCAAATCTAATGTCCAAGAGTTGTTAGAGTTTGAACAAATAACTGTTGCAGAAAAAAAGATTACCTAACTGAAGTATAGAACAAGAAAGACTAGAATGAGATTGGAACATTTTGTAAAAATGTTCTATCTATTCATTTGTGAAAGGTAACGATTTTGGAGAAGACTCTTATTCTAAATAAGAGCTACCAGCTTGGAGAGCACGATTGTCTTCTCATAACTTGGTGTTGTTGTTTGGTTTCTTTTTTAAATTTGTTGATTTTTCATGCAATTTCTAACAAGTTTCTCAAGTATGCCAAGGTCTATTGCAATGATCACACTATGGCTGTTGTTTTCCCCCACGCCTTTCAACATCTGAATCTGTACCACGAGTCACAAGTGTTGATTTGTCACCAATTTTTCTAGACTCATCACTACTTTTCAGCATCATTTTTCGTCGAGCTTCCTCCCGGTGTACCTCTGCAAATACTTCCCTTATTGTTGGTAAGGGTTTTCTTCTAAGTATGTGATCTCCAACCTCATCTAATTCTTATTTAAGCCAGTCAGAAAAACAAACACACGACTTCTTTTAATATTCTTCCTATATCGAGCACCATCACTAGCACTTTTCCAATATTCATCTTCAAACACATCTAATTCTTGCATATTATCATCATATCATTATAATAGGTTGTCACCTTATGATCACCTTGCCGCATTTTTCACATTCGAGTATTCAACTTATAAAGTTGGGAATGATTATCTTGATCCAAATAAGTGTCGCGAACTGCATCCCACACCTCTTTCGCTGTTGACAAAAACATGAAAGACTTTCCGATCTTGATCCAAATAAGTCTCGCGAACTGCATCCCACAACTCTTTCGCTATTGACAAAAACATGAAAGCCCTTCCTATCCCTGGTTCCATGGAATTGATTAACCGTATGGTCACCATTGAATTTTCGGAGCGCCATTATCAGTATTTGGGATCACTTGAATCAGGTTTGATGATCTCACCATTCAAATAATCTAATTTTTCTTTTCGTTAATTGCAAGCTGCACCAAATGAGACCACTCAAGGTGGTTCTTTCCAATCAATTTGTGAATGGTAATTTGAAATAAATTTTCAGTGAGGGAGACAGTTGAAGGTGTAGAGGAGATAACTGACGATGACTGAGAATCAGTCCCTGTCGAAATAGTACCACTTGTCTTTTCTAGAGGTGGTTTTCCGGAGCCAACCATGACTGTTTTGTAATTCATGATCGAACCCTAGAACTCTGATACCATGAAAAAAAAATTGATAGAGAAAGAAAGTAGGAAAAAACTGTTTCTCTTATTTTTTGGTTATGACAGATTACATATATATAGAGAGAAAAAAATATAAAATCAAGTAACAATAAATCCCATGAAATTTGAAATTTATTCAAATTCCATAGAATCTGAAATTTATTTCAAACTTTCATATTTTATGAACAAATCCTAACTTTTCAAACTTATCTCTACCAACAATATGTTATAAGTTATCAAGTGGGACTTTCTTTATCCTAATATGATCTCTAATTGCATTTAATTGGCTTCCAGCATTACCATCTAATTATGACTTGGTGTGGCATTTCTGCTTGTTTATTATTAGCTACTTGGGAATGCAATATACATTTCCTGTTTATCCCTTATTAACCTTATTCTTGTATATTCTTTTACCAGCCACTAGTGATTATCGACAATCTCTTCAGTTTCAAAATCTCAATGAAGAAAAGCGAAACATACAACTAGAGGTGTGTAATTTTTACAGCACCTGAACTGTAATATTTGTTAGTCCTTTCAAATTCAGATTGACCTGTTAATCCTTAGTTGAAAATCTTCACAGGTTATGAGAGCTGGTAGAACATTGAAAATTTCAATTTTTGATGTTGTTGTTGGAGATGTTGTACCACTTAGAATAGGTGACCAGGTGAGTATACTTTGTCGAAGAGTTCGTTTTTAGTTGTACTTAAACTTTATTTACATAATTTTAATTTACTTTTTGGATGTTATCCTTAGGTTCCAGCTGATGGAATCTTAATTACGGGTCATTCTCTTGCCATTGATGAGTCTAGCATGACTGGAGAAAGCAAGACTGTATGTTTGTTTCTGTCTATTGAGGCAACTATCATATAATCTAACTTCTTTTTGTTCCTAAGCATGCTTTGGCTTGTAGGTACACAAAGATCAGAAGGCACCCTTTTTAATGTCTGGTTGCAAGGTAGCTGATGGTCTCGGTACTATGCTGGTAAGTTGCAAATATTTCTTTTTCCTGTCTTTCAATGTCCAAACATATATGAAGTTTAGAAATGAACTAAAATATGTTTTCTTTACCAAATAGAGCCTTGCACTTTCTCTGATTTGGGAAGAGAACAGTTGAGTGAATGAATCTACTTTAAATAATTATTTTTAGGTAACAGGTGTTGGAATCAATACAGAATGGGGATTATTGATGGCAAGTATCTCTGAGGATACTGGCGAAGAGACTCCTTTGCAGGTTTGCGTTAATTAATGCTGCTTATACACTAGTTAGTTACAATAATGTGATACACCTTTATGATTATTTTTTGACAACCTTGTGATAGGTACGCTTAAATGGAGTTGCGACTTTTATTGGCGTAGTTGGGCTTGCTGTTGCCCTTTCTGTGCTTATCATTCTTTTAGCCAGGTGAAATTAGAAATTAGCAATCATTTTGAAATGTATAATTTTGATCTTCTTTCTATAATTTCACATGTCCTACTCTATATAATCTTACTTGGGCTGTCTAGATACTTTACTGGCCATACAACATCTCCAGATGGAAGGGTGCAGTTTGTCCAAGGACAGACTAGCATTGGAGATGCAGTAGATGAAGTTGTCAAAATTGTTACCATTGCAGTACGTGGATATTTGATATATTTGTATATTTTGATATATTTGTATATTTTGATTACTAATATTTGGTTTTGTATTAATTCTTGTCTGGATCCATTCAGGTTACTATTGTAGTTGTTGCTGTACCTGAAGGGCTGCCTCTGGCTGTTACTTTAACGTAAGTTTACATCGTTGGTCTTGATGAATCATATACATATATGTATATATGCAACGATCATTTTTTCTTATTCTAATTGATCTTAGTTACCTTTAAACATAATTTATGACAGTTTGGCATACTCAATGAGAAAGATGATGGCAGATAAAGCTTTGGCAAGTATCATCATCATCACTTCTTTCAAACTACTAATAGCACATTCTCTGAAAGCCTCTACACTTGCAGGTTCGGCGACTTTCAGCATGTGAAACTATGGGTTCTGCAACAACCATTTGCAGTGATAAAACTGGAACATTGACGTTGAATCAGGTACATGATAACCAGGAGATATCATGCATTTGAGACTTGTCTCACACTAATATCTGCACTTTGCATTCATTACATTCTTATGATTGTTGATTTTGAACTTTTTGAATGGCCTTTCCAACAGGTTAATTTAAAGCAGGATGGAAGTTGTTACTTATATACTTCAATATTTGTTTGAAATTAATCAATGTCGTGGTGAATCTTATTTACAGATGACAGTTGTAGAGGCATATGCTGGGAAAAAGAAGATGAACCCACCAGAGGACTCCTCTCAGCTTCACCCAGCTCTGGCTTCTCTTCTGCACCAGGGTGTGGCACAGAACACCACAGGCAATGTTTTTGTTCCTAAGGTGGATATTTATTTATCTTAATTACTGTGTTTTGCAATAAAGCACTTCTTGAATAATTTGGGGCTATTTCCGTTCTACATTACTTATTTTCCTTGTTATGGGAATTACAACCCAACTCCATGCACATAAAACTAGTTTTTGCACATTGCCAGGATGGTGGAGCTGCGGAAATTTCTGGATCTCCTACAGAAAAGGCTATTCTTTCATGGGCGATCAAGGTAGCTCTTTAATTTATTTATCCGGTTGCATATGATTCTTTTCTTCTCTAAACTTGCTCATAGTTCTGAAATCCTTGTTGCAGTTGGGGATGAAATTTGATGTTGTCAGATCAGAATCCCTAGTTATCCATGTTTTCCCTTTCAACTCAGACAAAAAGCGAGGAGGTGTGGCAGTAAAAGGGGTAATGCCTTCATCCTATCTCAGAATTTCTCCAGCCAAATATTTTAAGAGCTTATATAAGAATTATTGCTGTATGCATTGCAAAAGGCCTCTAGATTCCCTGCCTTGTGATGTTTGCAATGACATCGGATGTATTGTTTTCACCATGGCTCTAGAGTCTCTGAATGCAAAGCATCTCTTTTATCAATTGGCTAACAATGTGGCCCCACCGCACCCATGGAGGCATAGGTTCAGGAGTTAATACATCGTGAGTGGATGTCCAGTGTTCCTATAATTATAGAGAAGGCAACAATATGTGAACTTCCTCACCACATTAGCCTAGCAATACCGAGTTGCTACCACCTAACTTGATCAACCACCCGAGAGTTTGGAACTCCACTCATATCTAAACAGTTGTGGTACTTCCTGTTATTGTTGTAGGACAATGAGTTTGTTGTTTTTCCCTTATGTTTAGCAAAAAAGAAGTATCAAATGGACCTTTATTGTTTCTCATCTCTATGCTTTTGGTTTGGAATCCTTTGCAGTTAATTTTGCTTTTCCAATAAATCCAAAATGCACATAAACATCCTCCATGTTTCTTTTAAAGGTCATATGTCATGATCATCTTTCTACTCAAAACATATTTTTCTCTTCCCAAAGAAGGAAAGAGGTGCATAGTCTCTCTTAGTCATCACTTCACTTAGCTAATGCCAATGCTGATAATAAGCTCTCTTTTGTCTTATGCTAATGAGCATCCCTGCTTGATAAATGGCAGGCTGACTCTGAAGTTCATATACATTGGAAGGGAGCAGCTGAGATAGTTCTAGCCTTGTGCACGCATTATCTTGACTCAAATGGTCACCGGCAACCTATTGATGAAGAGAAGGTTAGTGAAAATTCTCTTATACTGAAGTGATAAGAAGGAAATCTAAAATTCGTGTTTGAGACAATAACTTTAAATTAAAGGTTACTCTTGAGCAGTGCATCAGTGTGCTATCATATTACTATTTGTCAATGACATTGTCTGCTATTTTTTAACCAATTGGATGCTGGCATTTCTGGATCAGTATCGGTAGGCATGAATGTAATGCAAAAGCAATTGCTATTTATTGATATGGGAAAACCATGAAATTATAGAAACCACATAGTTCGAGTTTTGTTATTTTTAGTGCTTATTTATGAATATATATCTGCATATATATATATATATACGTATATGTATTTGTGTCTAATTTGAGTAACTGCTTTAATTCTGCATTGGGATGAGCTAAACAATTCTGATATTAGTTTGATGCTTGAGAGCACTGAACATCAGAAGATATGATATATCATTATTCTCTTTCAATTTGAGTATCCATATATAATAAATTTAGATATTTCTAAAGCTCTTAGATAAGCTTTTGGATGAGTTTTTCTTTCTTCTTGAGATCTTTATGTAGGATTTTTTCAAGGCTGCTATTGATAGCATGGCTGCTAGTAGCTTGCGTTGTGTTGCCATTGCTTACAGATCGTTTGAGTTGGACAAAGTTCCTAAAGATGAAGAGAGTTTAGATAAATGGGTTTTACCTGAAGAGGAGCTGGTTCTGCTTGCTATTGTTGGTATAAAGGTATACATCCTGAACTTATTCTACTACTGCAGTATGAATTCCAGATCTGTCTTTAATTTTGTGAAAATGAGTGAACTTTTCCTGTTGGATTTTGGTATTCCTGACCATGTATAGAAAAATTGTATGTGGATTATTGGAAGGTTGTTAACAAACTGCATTATAATATGATCAAAATATTTCTTTGGCTGAACATGTAGTAACATCATGTTAGTTGTGCCAGTGTTTCTCTACTGATTATTTACTGTTAACATGAGCTCTGTCATGTACGACTTGCCTCTTATCGTGAAATAATCAATGCTTCTTTTTGCTCATGGTTTCATTTGTAGGATCCTTGTCGTCCTGGTGTCAACGATGCAGTCAGAGTCTGCAGGGAAGCTGGTGTTAAGGTAATCTGCCACATAGTTGTTAATTGTCTTTGGAAAAGATATTTTCTAAATGCCTTTTTTTTCCTCGAACTGTTCAACAATGCTGCTATTAGAGAGTTTCTTCTTTGAATTTTTTGCTTGTCCTTTTCTATCTCTTTCTTTAGTTCCTATGTGAACTTTATGTATAGTTTTTATAAATAATTAAACTATTGAGAAATGGCTATTGAGGATATAATCTTCGGGATCTGTAGGTACGCATGGTTACTGGAGACAATCTTCAAACAGCGAAGGCAATAGCCTTGGAGTGTGGCATACTTGGTTCAGATGCTGATGCTACAGAACCAACTATCATCGAAGGAAGGATATTCCGTGCACTATCTGAAAGAGAGAGAGAACAAATTGCAAAGAAAATAACGGTATGATCACGAATGTCAGTGTTCAAAACATACATGCACTAGCTATATATTCTCAAGAAGTTTACAGATTTTAGTGATTGCATTCGTAACATGTGGTTGCATGTTTTCTCTGGTTGGGCTAAAACATGATGTAAAAGCTAATTAGAACTATTAATAGGTTATGGGGAGATCTTCACCTAATGATAAGCTTTTGCTTGTACAAGCACTACGGAAGGGAGGCGATGTTGTTGCTGTGACTGGAGATGGCACTAATGATGCTCCTGCACTTCATGAGGTTTGTTGTCTTTACTTTCATTTAGTTCATGATATCAGCATTATTATAGCTTTTTTCATAGTTTTCAATGTTGTGTCATTACTCTCACTTATATGCTCCCTGAGCTGTAATTAAGTCATCATCTAAAGTACTTTAGCCTCCATTATCCTCTAATGAAAGAACTTTATTCTCATCTCTATCTTCCCATTATATGTATTTTCCAAGTGGATTTTGCTTTTACCTTTCTTTATTTTAGGCAGATATAGGTCTCTCCATGGGCATTCAAGGGACAGAAGTTGCAAAAGAAAGTTCAGATATTATTATTTTGGATGATAACTTTGCATCTGTTGTAAAGGTGTGTAGAAATATTACAATTGTTTAAATGCTTATATTATTACATCCATATTCTTTCTGCCTTCTGCCTGATTTGTCTACTGGAGTTTCACTTCCATGTGTTCACAGTTGTATTTTAAAATAGCATCACAAAATGCAGCAAAGGTTTCTGCTTTACTTGCTAAGAAAGTTACTAAATATATTTATGTTGCTAAGTTTTAGGTTACCATAAAAACAATTTTAGCATACTTACCCTCTGATTTTTCTTTTGCTTACTCGGGGATATTTTGCTGCTATGTTGAATTGAATTTATGAACAAATATAGACAGTTCAACTATCTCCCTAAGATGCTATTTTCTTTTTTCTTTGGAGACTATGATGGAAGACGGAAAAATAAGGCCACGTTACTTGGGATGACCAATGATGAGCAAGTTACAAGCTCCTAGAGTGGTTCATATTGGCTTTGTGTGTGTTGCTGGGTGTTGGCTCTATGGGTTTGGAAGGACAGAAGCTGGTGAAAACAGAAAAGCTATAAAAACAGAGAAATGCAGAGCAGAGAAGAGAGTGAGAGAAGAAGATTAAATTTGAGGCTTAAATACTGATTCTTCTGGTTCATTAGATTCTTAAATAATCGAAATACAAGTTGCAGTCCAAGGCAGCTAGTGATCTTCCAAAAATGGAAAAAAAATAGATTGTTTATAACCTTAAACTATTCCAAGAAAACTTTTTCACTAATACAAGTTTTTCACGTAGCTTAAAACAAAAGATAAAGAAGTAAGGCATGACTAAAACATTTGTTTAATGATGGACAACAAAATGTCTATCCTTCAACACTCCTTACTGGTACTTCTACTTACAGTACCAAGCATTCTTCTTAGATCCTAAAATCCTGGCTTAAGCAGTGACTTGGTCAGGATATCGTTTAGTTACTTCTCTGATCTACAATGGTTTGACACAACCTCTTCATTCTTCTCAACATAAGTAACTGTTAATTTTTGGAAAAAAAAAATAATTTTATTTTTTACCTTTTAGGTTATTACACTTGGTGTATTTCTAAAATTCTTAACCTACTAATTAGGAAATAACTATTTTACAAAAATACTAATTATATGAGATCACTATTTTAATAGAATTCTAATTATATAATACTAACTAGTTAAATAATAAACTAAAATAATTAAATAATAAACTAATTAAATAATAAAATATCATATTTAACACTGTTCTCAAGTTGGTGTAGAGATATTACACATGCTCAACTTGCAAATTGAATTGCAAATCCGAGGTATATGCGCGCTGAAGAGCTGAAAAAGGACCAAAAAAGACTGGTCGGAAAGGCTCGCTTGCAAAAGAAGTGGATCTGCATCGGATTGCGAAACTAGAGGCAGACGCGCGCAAAAGAGCCAAACAAAGGATAGAAAAGGCTGATCAAAAGAGCTTGTGTGTGAAGAAAGCCTAGTCGCAAAATTAGAGGTGGCGCACGCAGAGGAGTCAGAAAAAGGACTAGAAAATGTTGGTCGGAACAGTTCACGCGCGGAGGAAGCAGATCTGTCTAACAATGCAGCGGTTAGGCTCAAAACAGTTCGACTCAACTCGAAACGGCTTGAACTCGGCTCAGGTAACAGCCCAGCTCAGGCTCGTCTTCTCTAGACAAATTTTTGAACGTGTGCAGAAAAATAGAATGACGCGGCCTTTTTACTGGCACCTATGGATGCCAGTAAAAAGGCCTATTGATTGATTGAGACCTTATAATTTCCATTCTGAAGAAGTATTTTAGGTTCTCTAGGTCTTTGACTTTGAATTCATGAGGTAGAACTTTCTTAATTTATATAATTTCCTCTTCATGATTTCCTATAAGATAATATCATTTACATAGACAATTATGATAGATATCCTTCCACTAGGAAAATGTTTAACAAATAGGATATGATTTGAATGACAATGAACATATTCAAGTTTCTTTACAGCCTTAGAGAATCTCTCAAACCAGGCTCTAGGTGATTGCATGAGACCATAGAGAGATTTTTCGATCTTACAAACCTGGTTTGAGTTAATCTGACCTTTGAGGTCTTTAGGGATCTCCATGCATTTCTTCTTTTAGGTTCCCATTGAGAAAGACATTCCTGATGTCTAACTGATGAAGCTTCCAATCAAAATTCGCTACCAATGACAAGAGAACTCGAATGGTATTAAGTTTTATAATTGGTGCTAAAATCTCCTAATAGTCAATACCATAGACTTGAATAAAGCCTTTAGCAACCAAACAACCCTTGAATCTGTCTATGGTACCATCTACTTGTGTTTAACAATGAAGATCCACTTGCATCCTACAGGTTTTTTTCTTAGATCTTAATCAACAAGTTCCATGTACCACTTTTCGCAAGTGCTCTGAGCTCTTCAATATCAGCTTGCTTCCACTCATGATCTTGCATGGCTTCTTGAATTCTATAAGGAATCTGAAATTTCGTAAGTTTAGCGGCAAAAGCATGATATTTACATGAAAATTTCTTATATGACATGAAGTTGTGAATAGGATAATTAATACATGACCTCACTCCTTTCCTTTGACCATTTGGTAAATCAAGATGTTGAAATGTCAACTGATTAGAAGTTTTAACTGATCGTGTCTCTTCCCAGATTGATCAAATAGAATTATATTTTCTGACTTTTAGACTGGTTTTAACCAGTTTATATACAGAAAAGAATCTTCAATAAGAAAGGGAGAGTTGATAAATATCTAGACATAAGGAAATAACATCAATGCCTAAAATTAGCTAATTAAACCTCCAATAAAAGCAAGAATCAAATCTCGTAAGTAATACACAATAAAATAGGAAATAAAAGATAACAAATTAAAGCATAGATAATTCTACACTTTATCAAACATTCAAATTTTTTTGATCTAGTTAGGTACTAAAAGAACATTAGAAATCACTTAATATATGTTGTTGTCATTATTGAAATGTCTGCCTTGCCTTCAACTTCCAAGCACCCTTCACTGCCAATTCTGACCTTCAAAACAGAGGATCTATCCAGTTTATCAAACAGACTTCGGTCATGAGTCATGTGATTGGTACATCCCAATGTCAATTAGCCAAGAACCCAATGTTGGTGCTAGTTTAGTAGCAACCTTCGCATCCTGCTGTTCTTTGTCTTCTAAAACTTTAGCCTTCTGTCCATGTTGCATTTTCTTGCCTTTGCATATATTTTCCATATGTTCAAAAGCCTTATAATACATGCACTGGACTCCACTTCTAAATGAGCAATACTTCTCTAAGTGATTGGCTTTTTGGCAATTTGAACAAGGTGGGAACTTTTCTTTTCTTCTTCCTTTCCTTGTTTCCTTTTTGCTTCTCCTTCTTTCTTCAGTCCTGCCTCCTGCCATATTTTCTTGACTCTTGTCTTTGTTTTTTACCGCAAAAGCTCCTTCCATAGCGTCAGTCATTCTCAAGGATCTCCTTGGCTCAGTTGCTTGCCAGACACACTAATTCTGTCAAAGTGATTTTCGGATGTTCTTTGAGTCTTCAAGAGAAGAGATTTTTGCTTCAAACCTCTCCATAATACTTACAAGCACCCTTTCATGTACCTTTTTATCTGTTCGTTCTTCTCTGAGCATCCTCATTTGGTTTACGACCATCACCCAATTTCTAAACTAATTTACAGATTCTGGATCACTCATTCTAAGGACTTCAAACTCTTTTCTGTAGGTTTAGCAGTCGCATTTTTTTTTGTTTTCTCACATCCTTAGGACTCTTTCTTGATTCTGCCCAAATATTACTTCAGATATAGCTTTTTATTTTTTTGCATCTCACCCTTGATGCTTCATTTTTATTATTGGTTGGGTTTACTCTTAAGTGAGGAGGATACTCACCACCTTCTACGGCTTCTTCCCACAGGCCCATCTCCTTCAGAAGAACCTTCATTCTCACAGCCCGAAGCTGATAATTTCTCCAGTAAAAACCGGTGGAGAAACACTCCCTGAATGATCTCAGGTCATATTTAGAAAGTTATGGTGTTCGATGGATTGGTTTTACTGGTTTTGCAGCAGAAAAGGATTTGTTGTTTGGTCCCTCAAAGAGCATATAAACTCTGAAACCAATTGTTGGCTTTCTGCATGTTATCAGGTGTTGGCTGCCTGTGCGTTTGCAAAGACAGAAACTGGTGAAAACAGAAGGAAAGAGAGAAGCTAGGGAAAACAGAGAAACGCAAAGCAGAGAAGAGTATAAAAGAAGACAAAATGTGAGGCTAAAAAACTGATTCTTCTACTTCATTAGATCCTGAAATAATCCTAGTACAACTTGCTTTCCAAGACAGCTAAAGATATTCCAAAAATAGCAAAAACAAAAAAGATTCCTTATAACCTTAAACATTCCAGGAAGAACTTGTTCACTAGTAGAGGTTTTTGACACAGCTTAAACCAAAAAATAAGAAAAATCATGGAAAAACATTGTTTGAGGATTAACAGCAAACTGTCAACCCTTCAACAGTTGACACCATTTCTTTTTACTATCTTGTACCATTTGTAGAATCTCTACATCTATTTTGACCTATAAAACGAAAAGTGCTTACTGTAAGATCATATATTTACTAATTAGGATCTATGGAAATTTTGTTCTCAAAGTTATTTTTATGATTTTTTGATTGTTCTACAGTTTATCTTTTTTGTTTGCTTCTCTTCTCTAATTTTTCTCACTGAATTTCTGAAAGATTTATATTACCTTACAAGGATTATTTTTATCATCTTTTGCAGGTTGTCCGCTGGGGACGTTCTGTGTATGCTAATATCCAGAAATTTATACAATTCCAGCTTACTGTCAATGTTGCAGCTCTTGTAATTAATGTTGTCGCAGCGGTGTCCTCTGGTGATGTTCCTTTAAAAGCAGTGCAGGTTGCTTCTTTCTCTCTCTCATATATTATATGTTCTGAGATGATCATGGTTAAAATAACCTTGACATAGCATATGCTACATAACTATTCATACTTGGATTGGGGAGAGAAGCAGGAGGGTAAATTCAGTGAGAAAAACTGTTGCTTGCCAAAAATCAACAGGATGTTTACATGTGGAATTTCCTAGGCTTATACTTGATTGATAATATATTTTCGCTTCTGGTGTTTCTGTAACTCCATAAGAATGACAATATAAATTTTCGTACTTGTGCATAATTATATTTTTAAGTTTCTTTTGTTGACTGGGAAAGAAACTGTTTTGTAAAGGAAGTTGCATATTCTGTGTTTGATTTCAAATATGAAAGATGGAATTTGCTGAGCAACTCAAGAAATACTGCAGCAAAATGTGCTTCTGCGCTGATCCATGATTTTCTTATTTTCTTTAGTTGTTTATATGTTTTACAGCTACTCTGGGTTAACCTTATCATGGACACCCTTGGGGCACTTGCACTGGCTACTGAACCACCAACAGACCACCTTATGCACAGATCGCCTGTTGGCCGAAGGTTTGTAGTTGTGAGCTTGTTGAAAATATGATGTATAACTTGATGTATTCTCTATTTTAATATGAATAAATAAATAATGGCTTACACTAATTTGATTGTTCTGATTGTTGGTGGATCATGCCGAAGTTGTAGGCTTCTGCTTCTAATGGATCATTGATTGTTCAGCTTTCAGATAAATTTGTTGGAAATTGACTTTGCATTTTCTTTGTTCCTCCATATTTGATCATGAGAAAGGCTCTGAAAACATGCTTGTCTTGTCTTTTTACTTGAACTGTCTCAATCGTTAGTATTTGATTGTTTGGGATGGCATTATTGTTTTTCTCAGGGAACCGCTTATAACAAACATCATGTGGAGGAATATACTTGTACAGGTACATTTTCTTTATAAGGTCTTTCGTTAGGATAAGTTTAATAAACAGCTTTCTGATTTATTGCTGTTTATCTTTTTTCTTTGGTATAGGCTATGTATCAAGTTGCAGTCCTCCTTGTGCTCAACTTTGCAGGGCCAACTGTTCTTAGGTTGACTCATGACAGCAGAGAACATGCTGTTGAAGTGAACAACACTATGATCTTCAATGCGTTTGTCATGTGTCAAGTAAGTAAGATTTTTGGTACCAACCATTTCAGGAGAGATAAATACCAAAACTCTGGAACGAATGTTTTTTTTTTTGGTTAGATTCTTTTCATTAATTAAAGAGATTTAGAGTTTTCCTACTTTAGATTGTATTCTGTTTTTTTTAAGATCATTTTAATGTTCATAGCATATATCTGGTTGATGTTTAAATTACAGATATTCAACGAGTTCAATGCTCGAAAACCCGATGAAATGAATGTCTTCAGAGGCATGACTAAGAACTACCTCTTTATGGGAATTATTATCATTACATTTATGCTCCAGGTAAACCACACCATACATCTTACGTGTAGCATATAACTTTCTCCTGACAGAGCTGATCCTACTTTTCTCTGCAGATAATCATTGTTACATTCCTTGGAAAGTTTGCATCAACAGTCAGCATCAGCTGGCAACTGTGGCTTGCTTCAATTGGAATTGGTCTCCTCAGGTTGCTT
>NW_019014625.1:61757-92194 GCF_000150535.2 Carica papaya | reverse complement strand
ATAAATTAATTAGCCTTAAAAAAATGGAATATTACATGGCGAGTGGAGAGGGGTTGGTGAATTAGAAGAGAAATTCTTATGTTTTCCTCTTATTTATTTTCTGTTTCGTTATCATATTATTATCATATTTTAATTAAGGTTGATAACATGTTTGCACAATCACACTCTAGCATTGTTGTACACAGTTTCATTTTTTCTACTCATGCATAATGTGTTGTTTTACTAAGTTAATTCAGGATATGATTTTACTGTTACTCATGTTGCAGGCTCGATTTGCAACTTCACATTCAAAAAGTTAGAAGGATTAAAAAGAAAAATGAACAAAGAATTTTCTTTTGAAGGCCTAAGTAAACCGTAAGAAGAAAATTTGAGAAAATTTTTTATAAAAGGATAAATTATGCTTTCTAATCTTTTTTCCTCAAAATTATGTTCATTTCATCTAAAAAAGACATAATTTATTTAACAATAAAAAATAATTATAAAACTAATTATGAAGTTCGAAAATTTAAAATATTTGACGTATAACGATAAATTACAAATCAATAAATTATGAAAGGAAAAAGATATATTACATTCATAAGTTATCATATCTGAAAATTCATAATATTAAAAGTTTTTAAGGGTGACCAAGAATAGTCAAATATTATACACTATATGATGTTTGATTTCAGCTTATTCATGTGATAAGTGGTTTCAAAATTTTATGCTAAGTCCTCTTAAAGCCAACACCTAATTATAATCACTCTACTCCTAAACAGTTTCATTTAAGCAATTAAATTTTACAATTGCATCAACTAATAACAGAATATACAATAAAGTTTACAAACAATATAACTGTTTTGATAAATTGATTCTTTTTCAAAGTTCGTTAGCTGTAAAATCTATAGCCGTATGTATGTATGTATTTAGGTCTGGTAGCTGTGTGGCAAATCTTCAAAGCAGCTTATATTATTTCAATCTACCAGAGAAATTCTTTAAGCATCCCCAGCAGCTTTGAGCCCCATTCATATTGCAGCCTCAATAAAAAATTTGTTTACCAAAAACGCACCAGAGTTAGGCATTCCGCGCAGCTCTGTTTCGCCGGAATTTCTTCTTCACGTACACACTAACTGGAGTCTTGGGAACTGGAATCAGTTTTCCAGCTGCAGCGAGCGGCCAGCTGTGAGACGATAAGGAAGGACTGTCAGCATAACTTATATGACTGCCTAACTTAATTTTGTCAAATTTATTTGCAATTCTCACTTATTTTTTAATTACAAGATAACAAAAACCATCTTTAAAATAATAAAAATGGAAATTGAAAAGATGCATATCAAATTTGAAGCAACCTGAGGAGACCAATTCCAATTGAAGCAAGCCATAGTTTCCAGCTGATCCTGACTGTTGATGCAAAGTTTCCAAGGAATGTAACAATGATAATCTGCAGATCAAAGTAGGATCAGCTCTGTCAAGACCAAGTAATATGCAAAATCACGAACACCCAAAAACTAATAAAGTTTTTGCTCACCTGGAGGATAAATGTGACTGCAATAATTCCAATGAAGAGGTAGTTTTTAGTCACTCCCTTAAAGACATTCATTTCATCCGGTTTTCGAGCATTGAACTCATTGAATATCTGTAATTTAAACAGGCAGTAGATACATGCTCTGAGCATTAGAATGATCCCAGAAAAGAAAAAAACTCAGATGAAATTAATACAACTCTAGGGTATGAAGAATATAAATTACTCTTTAATTAAGAATTTAATGAAAAATGATTTAGAAAACATTCGTTCCCAAGTTTTGGTATTTATCTCTACTGAAATAGTTTGTACAAAAAATCCTACTTACTTGACACATGACAAAAGCATTGAAAATCATAGTGTTTTTCACTTCAACAGCATGTTCTCTGTTGTCATGATTCAATTGAAGAACAGTCAGTCCCGCAAAATTGAACACAAGGAGGACCGCAACTTGATACATAGCCTATAATTCCAAAGTAAAAAGATAGATAATAGTCACTTAACTGGAAATTCATAGATTTCATTAATTAGGTGGCATGTACACACCAATAATAACTCAACCTCCTGAAGAGGACAATAATATATACCTGTACAAGTATGTTCCTCCACATGATGTTTGTTATAAGCGGTTCCCTGAGAAAAACAATAGTATGTCATCCCAAACAATCAAATACCATCCTGTTCAGACATTTGAAATAAAAAAGACAAGTATTCTTTCAGAGTCTTTCTCCTAGTCAAATATGGAGGAATAAAAAAAGAAAAGTCAGTTTATGACTAGTCTATCCATTAAAAGCAGAAGCCTATAGAATCAGAGTGCTCCATCAACAATAAGGACAATCAAATACATATATAGAGTATATTTCAAGTTATACAGCATATTTTTAACAAGCTCATAAATTCAGACCTTCGGCCCACAGGTGATCTGTGCATAAGGTGGTCTGTTGGTGGTTCAGTAGCCAGTGCAAGTGCCCCAAGGGTGTCCATGATAAGGTTAACCCAGAGTAGCTGTAACACAGATAAATAAACAAATAAATAAACCATACTAGGGTCAATATAGAATAAACCTAGAAAATTCCCCATGCAAACATGCTATTGATCTTTGGCAAGCAAACAGTTATTCCCACTGAATTAACCATTCTGCTTCTCCCCCCATTCCAAGGATGAAAATGTCTGCAGTATGCAGTATCAAGTTTATTTTTAACCATAATCATCTCAGAAAATTTAAATATATGAGAGAGAGAGAAGCAACCTGTACTGCTTTTAAAGGAACATCACCAGAGGACACTGCTGCCACAACATTAATTACAAGAGCTGCAACATTGACAGTAAGCTGGAATTGTATAAATTTCTGGATATTGGCATATACAGAACGTCCCCAGCGGACAACCTTCAAAGAAATTGTAAAAATAATCTTTGTAAGAAACTACAAATCTTTCCGAATTTCAGTGAGAAAAATAGGGGAAGACAAGCAAACAAGAAGGATACAGTATAGAAAAATCAATCACTCACAAAAAATAACTTCGCAAACAACTTCTTGTAGGTCCTAGTTAGTAAATAAATGATCTTGTCAATAAGTACTGTTCATTTTATAGGTCAAATAGAGCTGGAGATTCTAAAAATCTCACTGAAGTGGCTATATTTTTTCTCTCTGCCATCACTGTTTCCAAAACAAGAAGGCATTGGCTATTGTCCGCAACAAGTTAGAGAGAGAGTTTGCATTGGCTATTGTCCACAACAAGTTAGAGAGAGTTTAACTGTCTATATCTATTCATGAAGTTCAAGGACAGCAGTGAAGAAGAACCTGACTAAGCAAAAGAAAAATCAAAGGAATGTAAACATGATTGGTAAAAATTGTTATTATGGTGTCCTGAGAACTAACAACATAAAAATACATTCCAGAACATCTGTTGTAACTTTGTTAGCAAGTAAAGCAGAAACCCTGCCATATTATATTAGGCAATTTGAAAAAAACAACTGTGAACATGTGGAATTGAAACTCCAGTATACAATTCAGGCAGAAGGCATAGAGAACGCCAATATAATAATATCTGCAAGAAAAAATTCTAACATTTTCACCCACCTTTACAACTGATGCAAAGTTATCATCCAAAATAATAATATCTGAACTTTCTTTTGCAACTTCTGTCCCTTGAATGCCCATTGAGAGACCTATATCTGCCTAAAATATAAAAAGGTAAAAGTGAAATACACTTCAAAAAGTAAATACTATACATCTTGAAAGATAGAGAAGAAAAATAAAGTTCTTTTTAAGAGGATAAGGAAGGCTAAAAGTACTTTAGATGATGACTTAACGACAACATTCAAAACTATGAACAAAGCTATAATAATGCTGATATCATGAACTGAATGAAAATAAAGACAACAAACCTCATGAAGTGCAGGAGCATCATTAGTTCCATCTCCAGTCACAGCAACAACATCGCCTCCCTTGCGTAGTGCTTGCACAAGCAAAAGCTTATCATTAGGTGAAGATCTCCCCATCACCTATTAATCACTTAGAATTAGTTTGTATGTCACGTCTATCCCTTCCAAAGAAAAAAATTGTGATCATACCGTTATTCTTTTTGCAATTTGTTCTCTCTCTCTTTCAGATAGTGCACGGAATACCCTTCCTTCGATGATATTTGGTTCTGTAGCCTCAGCATCTGAACCAAGTATGCCACACTCCAAGGCTATTGCCTTTGCTGTTTGAATATTGTCTCCAGTAACCATGCGTACCTACAAATCACGAAGACTTTGTTCTCAATAGCCATTTCTCCATGATTTAATTATTTATTGAATCTATAAACTTGCATTGTTAAAGGAAATCGATATCAAGGACCTCAAGAAAGAGGTTGAAAAGGATAAGCAAAAAATTCAAAGAAGAAACTTGTCTCCAAAAGCATCATTGTTGGACACTTCAAAAGAACATATTAAGAAGAACATTTCTGTAAAGACAATTAACAAATATGTGGCAGACTACCTTTACACCAGCCGCTGTGCAGACTCTGACTGCATCCTTGACACCAGGGCGACAAGGATCCTACACATGAAAATATGAGCAAAAAAAAAGACATCATTACTCCATGAGAAGGGGCAACTTCTACAGGGCTTATGGTCACCAGTAAGTAATCCATGGAAAAGAGCTGGCCTGACTAACATGATATTACTACATGTTCAGCCAAAGAAATATTTTTCTGATAAATGATAATGCAATTAGGTAATAACCTACTAATAATTCCAAAAAATATTTTCTATACATGGTTAGAAATACTCAAATCAAACAGAAAAAGGCCAATATTTTCACAAAAATTAATGACAGACTAGGAATTCATACTGTAGTAGTAGAATAATTTGAGGATGTGTACCTTTATGCCAACAATAGCAAGCAGAACCAGCTCCTCTTCAGGTAAAACCCATTTATCTAAGCTCTCTTCATCTTTAGGAACTCTCTCCATCTCAAACGATCTGTAAGCAATTGCAACGCAACGCAAGCTACTAGCAGCCATGCTATCAATAGCAGCCTTGAAAAATTCCTACATAAAGATCTCAAGAAAGAAAAACTCATTCAAAAGCTTATCTAAGGGTTTTAAAAATATCTAAATTCATTGTAAGGATATTCAAATTGAAGTGAATAATATTATATTATATCTTCTGATTTTCAGTCCTCTCAGGCATCAAACTAATATCAGAATTATTTAGTTCATCCCAGTGCTGAAAGATGCATAAGTAAAAGCAATTACTCATATTACACATAAACAAACACATCTACGTATATAAATATATACATATGCAGTATATACTTGTAACATTAGCACTAAAAATAAGAGCAAACTATGGGTTTTGTAATTTCATGATTTTGTATATCAACTAATAGAAATTGCTTTTGCTTTACGTTCATGCCTACCAGTACTTACGCAGAAATGCCACTGTTCAATTACTTAAATAATATCTGAGAATGTCATTGACAAATAGTAATTCAAGAAGAGCACACTGATGCATTGCTCAACTTTAACCTTTCATTTATAGTCATATCTCAAAAAATGCATGTTATATTTCCTTTCTTATTATTATTTCAGCGTAAGAGAATTGTCCCTAACCTTCTCTTCCTCAATAGGTTGCTGGTGACCATTTGAGTCAAGATAATGCGTGCATGAGGCTAGAACTATCTCAGCTGCTCCCTTCCAATGTATATGAACTTCAGACTTAGCCTGCCATTAATCAACCACTTGTTCTCCTTAGCATACGACAAAGTAGAGCTTGTTTTCAGCATTGGCATAAACCAAATGAAGGGATAAATAAAAGAGACTATGCACCTCTTTCCTTTTTTCTGGAAGAGGAAAATATATTTTGACTGGAAATACGATCATGACATATGAACTTTTAAGAGAAAGGATAACTATGTTTACATGCATCTGGGATTATTAGAAAAACAATAATATTATTTCTAGCAGATTCCAAATCAAAAGTTTGGAGATGAGACAAATAGCAGTCCCTTTTGATACTTTCGTTGCGCTAAAGTATACAAAATATTCAAGAGCTGCAGCATCATGAAAACAATACATCTGATATCATTGCAAACATCAATGCATACAGTAGTAATACTGATATAACCTTTTTTGAAAATTGTCTTAGAAATTCAGAGATAGGATGAAGGCATTACCCCTTTTACTGCAACACCCCCTCGCTTTTTCTCTGAGTTGAAAGGGAAAACGTGGATAATTGAGGATTCTGATCTGACAACATCAAATTCCATTCCCAACTGTAACGAGGATGTCAGAGCTTTAAGCAACTTTAGAGAAGAAAAGAATCATATATAATGAAAAAGTAAACTAAAGAGGTACCTTGACTGCCCATAAAAGAATAGCCTTTTCTGTAGGAGATCCGGAAATTTCCACAGGTCCACCATCCTGCCATAATATGTAAATCAAATTATATTTTGCACAGGAGCTGGACTGTAATTCTCACAGGAAGGAAAGCAAGTAATGTAGAACGGAAATAGCCCAAAACGATTCTAAATATATAAATACTTGCTTTTAGCAGCTTCCTATCTTTATTAAAATGCTCATTTTATTGCAAAAAGCAGTATTAAGATAAGTAAATAACTACCTTAGGCACAAAAACATTGCCTGTAGTGTTCTGTGCCACACCCTGATATAGAAGAGAGGCCAGAGCTGGGTGAAGCTGAGAGGAGTCCTCTGGTGGGTTCATTTTCTTTTTCCCAGCATATGCCTCTACAACTGTCATCTGTACAACAAGATTCAAAGTATTGAACAATTTCAAACAAATTGGAATGATATATAAGTAACAACTTTAATATTGTTTTAATTAACAATTATGAGAATGTAATGAATGCATGGTGCTGATATAAATGTGAGACAAGTCTCAAATATTTTTTTCCATCAAATCTCCTGGGTATCATGTACCTGATTCAACGTCAATGTCCCAGTTTTATCACTGCAAATGGTTGTAGCAGAACCCATAGTTTCACATGCTGAAAGTCGCCGAACCTGTAAGTGTAGAAGCTTTGAGTATAAACAAAATTTCTGGACAGAATCAATAAATAGTTTCTAAAAAGAAGTGATGGTGTTGATACTTGCCAAAGCTTTATCTGCCATCATCTTTCTCATTGAGTATGCCAGACTGTTATTAATCATGTTCAAAGGTAAGTAAAACCAACGAATAAGAAAAAATAATTGTTTTATAGATATATACACAAATGATATCATTCATCAAAATCATGAACGTAAACTTACGTCAAAGTAACTGCCAGAGGAAGCCCTTCAGGTACTGCTACAACCACGATGGTAACCTGAATGGCACCAGACCAGAATTAGTGAAAATATTAATTAATAACAATCTAAATATATAGATTTATTAAATATCGACGTACTGCGATGGTAATAATTTTGATAACTTCATCAACTGCATCTCCGAGGCTAGTCTGGCCTCGAACAAACTGGATCCTTCCATCTGGGAATGTTGTATTGCCAGTAAAGTATCTGGAAAGCCCGAATAAAATTATACAAACAGTAAGAGATGTGAAATTATCTAAAGAAATATTAAAATTATACATTTCAAGATTATTGTTAATTTCTAATTTCACCTGACCAAAAGGACAATAAGCACAGAAAGAGCAACAGTAAGCCCAACTATGCCAATAAAAGTTGCAACTCCATTTAAGCGTACCTATCACAAGTTTGTCAAAAAATAATCATAAAGGTCTTTATCACATTATTGTAAGTAACTAGTGTATAAGCAGCACTGGTAAAGACAAAACCTGCAAGGGAGTCTCTTCGCCAGTATCTTCAGAGATACTTGCCATCAATAATCCCCATTCTGTATTGATTCCAACACCAGTTACCTAAAAATAATTATTTAAAGTAGATTCATTTGCTCAACTGTTCTCTTCCCAAAACCAGAGAAAGTGCAAGGTTCTATTTGTTAAAAGAAGAAAACATGTTTATGTCTTCCTTTACAAACTTCACATATGTTTATGTATAAAAACATTTTGTAACTCACCAGCATAGTACCAACACCATCAGCTACCTTGCAACCAGACATTAGGAAGGGTGCCTTCTGATCTTTATGTACCTACAAGCCAAACCATGCTTAGAAACAAAAAGAAGTTGGATTATATGATAGAGTTACCTCAATAGACAGAAAAACAAACTTACAATCTTGCTTTCTCCAGTCATGCTAGACTCATCAATGGCAAGAGAATGACCCATAATTAAGATTCCATCAGCTGGGACCTAAGCATAACGTGCAAAGAGTAAATTAAGCTAAAATAAAAAAAGTTAAGTACCACTGAAAACAAAATAGAAACCTCCAAAAAGTATGCGCACCTGGTCACCTATTCTAAGTGGTACAACATCTCCAACAACAATATCAAAAATCGAAATTTTCACTGTTCTACCACCTCTCATGACCTGTGAAGATTTTCAACTAAGGATTAACAGATTAATTCCAATTTGAAGGATGTAACAAGTATGACCTTTCACATGCTGCAAAAAATACATACCTCTAGTTGTATATTTCGCTTTTCTTCATTGAGATTTTGAAACTGAAGAGATTGACGATAATCACTAGTGGCTGATAAAAGAGTATGAAAGGATAAGGTTAAGAAAGGAAAAACAGGAAACATATATCGCATTTCTAAGTAGTTAAATAATAAGCAGGCAAAAAATGCTGCACCAAGTCACATTCAGATGCTAATGCTGGACACTGATTTAATTTTAATTGGAGATCATAGTAGGATAAAGTAAGGCCTACTTGCTAACCTATAATTTACCACAGACATGTTTCTTCTATCAAGGAGCCAGACAAAATACAAGAAAAAAAAATCAGATGCTAATGCTCTAAGAAATTTTAATCTTAAGGCTAAATACGTAAACACGTTATATGAAGGAGCCAGAAGAAAACCACAACAAAATTTATCCCAATTCCACTCTCAAGAAGGGGAATCAGAGAAAAGATCTTTGAGGAAACTATTGCAATTCGTACGAACTACCCAAATTCTCTTATCATCTGCAAAGCACTCATATGATGCTAAAACAAGGAGTACGTAACCACTTTGAATTCATACCAGTCACGACAATAACAAGAAGAACAGCAAAGGCAATGCTTCCCCCATCATGCCATCCTTCTTTCAAACCCTGAGAAAAATATCCAAAACGGGCAGGGAGAAAATGTCAATAATGAGAGAAAAGTGAACCTCCCCTCTCAAGAATAATAGAAACTAGAAGTAAAATAAAAATAAAAATGAAACCATGCACAAACGTAAAATAGCAAAGGAAAGGTGAAAGGAGAAAGGGCCCAAGGAAATAAATCTATCATAGAATTTATATGGTAGCTCGTAAAACAGCATATTCCATTCATGGTACAACTTTTTCTGATGGCTCCAAAATTTTGTTGGAAAATTTACAAACATCCATGTGATAATAAAAAAAGTATTAACAATCTGTGTTAACATGATAAATATGCATTTCCATCTCTAGCACATTTTGGATTTTAATGGAGTTCATTAGCACATCAAAGAGAATTATCGTTTATTTGTGGCTAGCTAGTTATTTTCATCATGATAAAAGAAAGTCCAGGTGTCACAAGGTATTATCAATGCTCAGTCATATCAAAAAGCATGTTTTACACATGAATAAGACCAAACTTGCACCTTGAGTTGGGTGTCCTCCAAAGAATTTCTAGTTTAATCTAAACAAGCAATGAAATGAACCAGAAACTAACCTCTGTCTTTATTCCCAATATAAGTGAAGCTATAGCAGCTATAATCAAGATAATAAGAGTTAAATCCTGCCAAGCTTCCCAGAGGAACCTCTGTAGCCAAGTAAAAAGAGAAAAGAAGTGAGCAAGTTGACTAGCAAAAAGGATGACAAACATAGGGCGCAAGTTATATACCAAGAAATTTCTTCCTTTCTTCTGTGGATAAGTATTTGATCCAAATGCATTCCTCCGGTTTATGATTTCCATTTCATCCCCATTAATTCCCTTCTCAAGATTTGATTTTAACTTACTTGCCAATCCTTTAACCTGATGCAATAGTAAGAATACATCAGGGAACCTAACGAAACAGCAACTTGGCATAGATCGGATAATATGATAACAGTTGACTTACACCACCATATTGTTGCAAAGCAGAAAAATTATGATCCCTGGTCATTGCAGCAAGTTGTTCTAGTTCAATTGTGAAATCACCAGCAGAAGTTGGAGATGTAACTGTTGTGCCCAGCACTGTATAAGTTGAAACAAATTAACAAGTAAATAAAAAACTTCAATGGCATGATAAGTACTTGTTTAGCTCAAGAATGAATATCATCCTACTACTCACATTCTATCCATGAAGAGTTAACATTTTTTATCACCTTTCTGTCTAAGCAAAACTAGTTTTCTTTATATTTAGCATGCCGAGCTCAAGCTACAATGCCAGAATGGTACTCGTAGATAATGACTTTCATATAGCTATCCTAATCCCTTAATTGCAACAACTAAAAATTCCAAACAAGATGGCTTCATATGCCAGTTGTCACGAATCAAATATAGCTTTTAGACTGACGTTAAACCCGATCATAAGACTGAAATACCAAAACAGGAACCACAAATTAAAATAGCTAAAAAAATATAGTTTTTTGTTATCATCATGATGAACCATCATTGGGATATTATGCTGCGAAGATCAGAAATGTTTAAACACTATCTTGTAATAGTAAAGACAGTGCTAATAAACTTGGGTCTAGTGGATGGTGAATGGCAATATTCCCTCTGAATAACTAGCTCAGCATGGCATTCAAGATGATAAAAACAAGAAGTGAATTCCCCATTCTCCCAATATTTTTTTCGAACCACTTGGAGGTTCTTATCTATTCTAGGATAAAAAATTGCTGGTTACCAGACCTTCTGTATTATGTTCGGAGGCCAGTCTCTTCTCAACAGAGAAGAGCTTGGTTACCTTTTAGATAGTTTGGCTGATCCTTCTTGTAATTACTCATTCTGTTCTACATGAATGGCTTGCTGCCTTTCTCTATAATACTACTTTTTCCTCCTAAAGATACCTTGATTATGAAACTTGGTTACTTACAATAAACAGACTATTAATTTTGGTACTATCAAATTCTGTAGTAGACTAAATTCATAGGGGACCTTATGGATGGAGAAATTTTTTTACGTTTATATAGATAATAAAGAAATATTATTGAGAAGGGAGAAAATACAAGACAAAAAGGCTAGGTATCCTCTAGCAAAACAAAGAATGCAAGAAAAGTAAAAAGAGAAAGACTAGCTAGACATTAGAAAAATAGCCAGCTCATCTCTATACAAAAGCGAAAGAGAATGTAGAAAATGTAGTCCAACCAGCAAAATTTTTCAAATGGGAATTTTACTTGGCATACTAAAAGGGAATGTTTGTCAACAATCTCCCATCTAGTACCATCCTTTCAAGAGCATTGGTAATAAATGAACGTTAGATTGCCCCAGAATTTATTAATCCCTAGTCTTTGTTGTTATTTTTTTTTAAAAAAAAGTAGATTTGTTCATTGCCAATTAACTTAATTTTTGGGAAAATCAATTCCGTTCTATTATTTAACATGGCAGCAGAACAAGATGGTTTTTGAATGCATAATTATCCTATTTTATTATTATTGAAAAGTTAATTTCGCACAAGGTAATGGTAGTTGTGCATGATCCACACTTTCAACATGGTGAGCATGTGTATGAAAGAGTGTATTAGTTATAAACAATAAATTGAGTCATTTTCAATTAGTCTAAAGCTCTTAAAAAATTGGCTCAACTCTATTACCTAACATTTATAATTTTCTTCTCACAATTTACGATGGAAATCAAATTTAGTATATTTAAAGCCAATATTGGCTCAATTCTTGGACAGAAAATGCATAAAAGATAGGTTTGATGACAAATGCTCATATGGTGACATACCAAGTTGTCGTTCCCCTGCCAATTTGAAAAGCAATGCTGCCTGATGGAAGAGTGCCGAATGATCAGAAACGAAACAAGTACAAAAGAATGGCAAATATACATGTGAAAATATCGATTAACAACAAACATTACTCTTATGACTTGAGCATGAGCTCTAATCATCCTTCTCCTGTGATCATTTTCTTCTTCCTTCTTTAAGTCCAAAGTATACCGAAATCGTCGAGAGGCATTCAATACAAATGCTGCTTGCTGCAGGGAAAAAAGGTAAATAAATAAGAACTTTATTCCAAACTTAAAACACTCCTGTTTGCATAACAAACATATAATATTCGGAGTAAGCTTTCTCATTTTAATGATAAATACCAGTTTGACCACAAGTAACATGCAAAACAAGTATCAGTTAACTTTGGATCAAGGAAATAAAACACTATGATCAGTTAAGCTCAATTTAGTCTCGAGCTTGGTCAAAATTGAACTAGAGCCAAACTTAAGACTAAGAGAATGGGCTCGTTTAACTAACTAAATTCGAGCCAAAAACTATTCAGATCCAAAGCTTATATTGATCAATTATGAAATTAGTTATATTATTTATTTGTTAAATATATCATATATTTTTTAAATTTTATACTAATTATATTATATAATTCTATGTTTATAATAAAGAATATTTTTATAAATATCTTTATTATAGTACACTAATTATATTATGTAATTACATATTTATAATATTGAATAGTAATTTGTTTTATTAATTTATTAATAAAAATGTATGTCATAAACAAGCTCTTGACGAGCTCGATTATGTCGAGTTTATTCAAGCTCAAACTCAATGAAGCTCTACTTTTTATCTAATTTTTTTCTAATTGAACAATACTGATATATTTGTATTGAGTTCTTGGCACCTTTATATCCAATTTAATTTAAAAACTATTTTCCAGAAATTTTTAACGTAAAGAAAAATGAATTGTCTTTTTTTTTTTATCTCACCAATTTTCAACCGATAATCTAATTTTACTTAACAATTTGACAAATAGAATATAGTGCCACTAATTGGCAAGGTAATTATCATTATTTTGATTATTCAGAGTTGAATAACATGTTTGAACACAACTAAACTGCAGATCAGATTGATGAAATATCTGACTCAGTGGATAACCAACTGCTCATTACTTTCTTTTTTTTTTTTGAGAATATATTTCCATTACAAATTAAACAATTTCACCAGCCAGAATATTCTTTCTTTTTTGGAGAAGAAACAATCATCATTTTTTTATGATTAGCCAGAATATAAATCATGCAGTTGGCAACATTTTCATGTTTGTCTCATGAATCAAAAGCATCTCATGGAGAAAAGATGAGAGATGAAAAATGAAAATGCAAACAACCAATCTCATTCAATTGCAATGACCATTCAACATAAACAAGACACATAAAGTAATAAATCCAAACTGGGGGCCAGGAAAAGGAAGAATGTTTAAGCGCACAACAAAGAAAAAGAGAAGGACAAAGAAAATTGATTACCCTCCATCGCCTGAGAGTCTCAACGGGAGCATTTTTGGTTTGAGCGATATCGAAAGGATCGTCCGGATCGTTTTCGAGTTCTTCATTGAATTCTTCTTCAGGCTTGGCAGAACCCGCCTCCATGTCTTCGTGACGACCGGACATTGATGGCAACAACAGTCCGTTGGAGGAGGAAGTGCTCATAATAATTCAGAACGATTAGAACGACTTTCCACCTCAATCGCTCCTGCAAGAGAGATGGCGGATCCCTCCACAAATCACACAATGCCTGTAGCCAAATCTCACAATGGCACTCTCTCTCTCTCTCTCTCTCTATCCTTTAAACTGAAGAAGGCTACCTCAATAAAAGGAAGCAGCAGTTTCTACAGGAATTGCAGAGAAAACTATAATAAACGTAGAGACGTACACAAACAAAAAACAGAATGTTGTCGAATCTGTGGATTATTGGTTGGCGAATGCGGGAAATGTGGAAGGCTTCCTCGCCGTTTGCTCCCGCGAAAAAATGGGTACTGAAATTCAACCAAATTTTTTTTGAAAAAAAAAAAAACGTGTCCATTCACACTCCATACGCGGAGATTGAGAAATAACTGTTTTTTTTTTTAATTTTTTTATTTTTCCAAAATGTCTTAATTGTTTTTTTAAGCCAAGACATGTATGTTTTTAGATTTAAAATTTAATATTTATTTCAAATATATTTTTTCTGTTTCTAAGTAATATTAAATTCTTTTTTCTAACGAAAAGAAAATAATTCAACCTCCATGTATGGAGATTGTCTGTTTTTTTTTTTTGTTTTTTTTTAAATTTTTCGATTTTTGGTTAAATTTTTCATCATTTTATTGGGGCCAACAAATGGGAGTGTTTATGCAGTTTTCAAATTGACCAACTAATAATCCACATATTTCAAAACATTCATTTTGTTGTTTGTGAGCATCTTTACTTTTTTTGGTGTAAAAATTTTTGTTTCCTTTATTGGAGTGAGCTCCCTCAATTTAAAGACAAGAGCAAGAGAGAGAGAAAGTCTTTACACTATTTATCTCTAGGCAACGTGTGCTCTTTGTGTGTGATTATGCCATCTCTCTTGGATGGCAATTGAGATGGAGATTCGTTCTACTTATTCAATCTTCATTATTATGAGCACTTGTTCCATCAACGTACTTGTTGCCATCAATGTTTGATCGTCGTAAAGACATGAAAGCGAAATTTATCAAATTTGAAGTAGCATTCGATGAAAAATTAAAAAAACAGATCTTATGATCTTTTTGATATAACTCACGTTAAAAATGCATTCGTCATTACTCTCAAGTAATGGTGAGTACATAAATTTTTTTTTTTTTTTTTTTTAATTCAATATTTGTTGTATGCATTTTTATTCTTACTTATATTATATGCATTCTTAAATCTGTCTGCATATATATTGTTTATGGTATATTAATGTCCTTATATCTATTCATAATTTATAGATACTTTTTTTATTTTAATTTTATTTCTTATACTACTTACTTGTACATATTTTATATAAATATAGAAGAGTAAAAAGATAGAGCATCTGTTAAATAAAGAAAGTGAATAATACTTATAATTTTGCTTGAAATATAGTATCATTCACAGTTACTATTATTATTGAGATTGTGATATAAAGAATATATGTACATTAATTCCAATTATTGAAATATGCCACATATTAAATTTATGATTGAGAGTGAATTCTTTAACTAATTTATATTTTGTTCTAAGTGGCCTTAAATTTATTAAATAAACTTCTTCTTATAAATAGTACTTTAAAAAATTGATGATAGAAATTTTATTTGAATAGTTTCTAAAATTACAAAATCGATTTAAATATAAAGATACAAAAATAAGTTTGAATAGAGTTTAATAACATTAAAATAATTTTGTATTTTAGTCTATTGAGACTGAGACTAATTATTTGACAATATCAAATATTTTTTTATTTTTTAAGCCGATTGTTACTTTTAAATTTTGGTTATAGATAATTTCAAAAGTATTGCTAATTAATTTAATTGATAAGCAAAATAGAAAATTGTTGAAATTTGGTCGAGGACATTTAACATATATAACATAATATTTTCGTAGAGAGTTTGTGATTATTTGTTTGTTTCGATACGCTAACCGCGTCTCTATATATATTTGTCAACTTTCTTCACACAAAACACATTCTAAAATAAAAAAAACATATATGTATTATATATATATATATTTTTTTTTATTTTAGAATGTATTATATATTTATGATCTTAACCTTTTTTTTTTGTTTTATATGGTAATGAAAATATATTAATATAATGCAAAACATGATTAATAAGTGCTTGTTTGGTTAAACTTGTGCTTTCTATTTTTAGTATCAAAAAGTAGAAGAATTATTAAATATTAATAAATATAAGTGATTTTAATTAAAAGTAGAAGTTATAAGGTATAAAAACTTAACCTTTGATATCACTAAATTATAATACTTCAAACCTAACTGTGTACATTACAATATTGCATATTTATAGAAAAAAAAAATTTAGTATAAAGTAAATGAAAGTAAATAATAAAATATTTTAACGACATCTTCAATTCATATTTACTGTAAATGGATTAACTCTCGACATAATTTAAATAAAAATCTAAAAGCCCTTACAACTATCTCATTTTATATCCATGTGACAAGGGTCGGAATAATGTTTAATTTCTATATTATAAATGATATATATATATATATACATTTGTATATAAAGCTACTAGTAAAATATGTTTATGACATTGCATACCAATATTTACCTCTATTTATTAAAGAGGATACGCAGAAGATTTTTTGGTTGAGTTATATTTTCTGTTCGCAATTTTATCTTATTTTAGAGAACAGGAAATATAGTTAGTTTTGAAAGAGAAGAAAATGGTAATATTTATATTATGCATTGGTTTACTTTAATATACCAATTTATGCAAGTTCTGCCATAAAAACATATATATATATATATATATATTCCTCTCAGCCAACTAATAAGTGCATCTAACCAGGTGTAAACCAAAGCAGAAAGCATTTTCAAAACATTTCTCAGAGAATTCTTCTTCTTTCCGATAAATTTGGCACTTGTTTTTCAGACATTTTTTCTTCAGAGTTGAGAATTGTCAGAAAGGGAATGAAAAGAAAAGAAAATTCGTGACTGTGCTTAAATGCAAACATCATTTCGCGTTGTCTCTCGCCTTCTCCATTCCCCTAAACACTTGTCCACTTTTAGTCGCAGCTCTCGTTTCCCTGTCATTGGCAACTTTCTCTTCAATGACACTAGTTATCTCTCTCAATTGCTGCTATTAACCAGCAAGAAAAACTACAATTTGGAGCCTAGTTTCACGCAGCAGATTTCTAGCTCTCAGCTAGGTTCCTATCTGCAGTATCGGAGTTTCGTCTCGCGCGGTTGCCCGGAATTGGTGTCTTCGCATAGTGATCACTACCGTAATCATCAGTACTCGTTTCATCGCAGTACGTTTCTTCATCGAAACAACTCTGTTTGGGATGTTTGCTTATTGGACTAATGGTGAGAGTGGAATTTTTGCATGTTTTTTCACAAGGTCTAAACAAATTAAGAGGATTGAAATCAATGATCAACACAGGCAATGTTATCTCTGATTTCTTTCTTTTTTTACATAATTACTTGGAGAATTTTGTATGTGTGTGTTTTATTGAAAATATTATGGTTTTGCTTCTTTTTTCATTATTGATGCTTAGAGTACTGGAAAAATCGCCCATTTTCACAATCTAAGCATATTTCTATCTCGTTTTACTTCCTCATTTTAAAAATAATAATCTCTTGCAGTCAACGGGCAGTCACTACTGCATTGTGGTGCAACTTTCTTGTATTTTCTCTGAAGTTTGGTGTCTGGGTATCAACCTCTAGCCACGTTATATTGGCTGAAGTTGTTCACTCAGTTGCAGATTTCGCTAATCAAGTCCTTTTTGGCCTTTTGAAGTTGCTATTGAAATTATTCTTCTCATCCATTTTGCTTTTGCTGTAACTCTGACTGAATTTATTGATTATTGAATGGAGAGAAACTAATTCATGTTAACCTTGTAGGCACTTCTTGCTTATGGTCTCAGTAGCTCAAGGCGTGCACTAGATGCTCTTCATCCGTGAGTTATTTCGTAAAAACTTATTTCTTTTAATTTTCTCATCAACGTTCTGTGTTTTCTACCATTCAATATCATGCATCTAAATGTTCCTAGATTCTAGAAGTCTGTCTTTTTGTGTGTATAAGCTTTATTTTTAAAAGATCATGATCTCTATTGGCAATTATTGTCATGTATTGATGCAGGACAAAGTAGGATAGCTTTTCCAACATTGGCTAATTGGTTCAATATAGACATCATGACTAAGATTTCTTAGATATCAGAACTAAGGGGGTTATAGTTTGACTCAGAAAAGGAGATTAGCATTTGAGAGTTTGGTTGCATCACATGATCATAAGGACCAATTTGGCTTGGAAATTTTCTGAAAATGACTTATGGCTGTCTCATAAGTGAGATTGAGATTAAAAAAGCTTCAATTTAATCATAATCTAACTATAAAGAGAGATACTAATAGAAACTTTTGAAGGATTTAAGACGAAATAAACATTAATACTCTTAACGACAACAATAAACTCGAGATTTAAAAGGAATAATTATAACTTATTTAGCAAAACCTACAATTACATTTTGCATCTTTTGTCCCTGCAGGCTAAAACTCAACCTCGAGTTTTGAACTGCTAAAGCATCTCTTTTGCCTCTTCCTTTTAGCTTGTGCTTTTGGGTACCATTCTGAAAAGAGCGTTCTTCCATTGTCTACTTTGCATAGTGGCTGGTCTCCAATTGGCTGAGAGGAATAAATGAGCGAAGGGTCCAAGTATACTAGGTATATGGGATGAGAGAAAGGAAGTTTGGGTGTTAGGTATATAGTGTTTTTTTCAAGAGTCTTAACTAAATTGAGCTTTTTCCGAAAAATATAACAAAGATCAACTGGCCGTTTAGTTAGTTTTCATGGTTTTGAAGAACAGGTTATTGAATTTTTTAGAACTATTAAAGGTACTAGGGAAAAGGAGGCAGGAGTTAAAACCTTAAAATATCAGGAAAGAAACAAATTGGCAGAGAATATGCCTAAAGAACTCAGAAATCTCTTTAGGTTTGGGAATTATGTTAAGAGTGTTTCAGATATTGATTTGCTATGTTATAAAAAATTGTCTTGAAATGTGAAGGTTATAAATGATACAAGGAGCATACAATTATCAAGGATTGTTTGTCCATATGGAAGCCTGATGCGGTGCATTTGGAAACCCAATAGAGGTGCTTTCTCACATTTAATGCATCCTCTTATACTTTCAAGCTATCTCTGATCTTTGGATCCACTTGACCAATTCAGAATCGGTTCCACTTGCTGAGGGATGGACTTGGAACCTCTTACTGCTATCTTGAGGTGCGAGGTGGCCAATTTACCTATGAAAGATTTGGGTTTTGTTTTACATATTAGGAAGAGTATAAAAATAAAAATTTTTATGTATATTTCATTTCTGTAATTGCTACTTACTGGGTGGCTTCCTTTGCACAAGTCATTTGCATGCATGGGTACTCTGAAAAAGATCTCTGTGGTTGTTTATAACTACTGACATCTATAACTTTATTTAATTCCTACAACCACTAGGCAGTATGGCTTCTTTCTCTCATAAGCATGGGTGACAAAAAACAACTTGTCAAAAGAAAGGTTTATGTGGTCCTTTATATATGCTGACATCTAATAACTTTTTTTTCCATTTTCTCCAATCCCTACTGATCACGTAGTCTCCTTGACTCGTGTCCTCGCCAGACATAGTCTCTCACTTTCATTCCCTCTGCAGCTGCACCGTTTTTGACAGCTTTTATTGCAACTATAAGGGAAGCACCTAAAAAGAATAAAAAACTCAAACCTGAAGATATGCTCATTAAGATCAACTTTCCAAAAATCATACAAAACAAAGTAACCTTCAATTATAAAGGAACCACCTGTCACCAGAGCTGCATGCTGAATATTTGGTGGAGTCTGAAAAAGACAAAAAACCCCCATTGTACGTAACAAACTATGTATATGAAGAAAAAGGGGGAATAAGGTAAGAAAAAGGCCAAGGGGGAAGAGAAGATTCTGAGATGTTTGTATTTTAGTGATTAAGTGGGAATTAAAATTCACAAGATGAATTATCTGTGAAGTCCACAAATTCTCCACTCCATGAACAATTGTAGCCCCAGAACCAAGACAAAAGATGCCAACAGCAGATATCAAGAACCACACAACTCTCTCTTTTGAGTAATCATAACTGAGAAAAGTGAAAGATGTAGTTTGAACACAACCATAAACCAACAGAAACTGAAACTGTCTCCCTCTACCATAAATGCATGCTAGTGAATTAGGAAAAGAACAAGTATCTTACCACAGTAAATCTTTCTTAGAGTATCCATGCAAGTAAAAGACATGAGCCAAGGAGGCTATGTGATTAGTAGGGGTTGAAGAAATTGGAAAAAAAGTTATTAGACGTCAGCATATATAAAGGACCACAGAAACCTTTCTTTTGACAAGTTCTTCCTTGTCACCCATGCTTATGAGGGAAAGAAGCCATAATGCCTAGTGATTGTGGGAATTAAATAAAGTTATAGATGTCAGCAGCTAAAACAACCACAGAGATCTTTTTCAGAGTACCCATGCATGCAAATGACTTGTGCAAAGGAAGCCACCCAGTAAGTAGTAATTACAGAAATGAAATAGACATAAAATTTTTATTTTTATACTCTTCCTGATATGTAAACCAAAATCCGAATCTTTCATAGGTAAATTGGCCACCTCGCACTTCAAAATAGCAGCAAGAGGTTCTAACTCCATCCTTCAGCAAGTGGAACTGATTCTGAATTGGTCAAGTGGATCCAAAGATCAAAGATAGCTAGAAAGTATAAGAGGATGCATTAAATGTGAGAAAACACCTCTATTGGGTTTGCAAATGCACCACATTAGGCTTCTATGAGGACAAACAATCCTTGATAATTTTTTGCTCCTTGTATCATTCATAACCTTCACATTTCAAGACAATTTTCTGTAACATAGTAAATCAATATCTGAAACACTCTTAACATAATTTCTAAACCTAAAAAGATATCTAAGTTCCTTAGGCATATCCTCTGTAGAGACCCGGAATTTAAAAAGAAATAAAATTATAAATTAAATGCGAAAGCAAAATAATAAAGTTTAGGGTTTACATTCGTTACACAATAATTTAGAATGCTCGATAGAAATACGAGAATGTCCATTACAAAGAACAAACGAAAATAAAAAATATAAACAATAGATAATATACTGAGTATTGTAGAACGACCTTCACTAGCATTTGAAGGAATTTTAGGTAGTGAACTATTCACAATCCTCTTGTTGATCGGGATCCGGGTCTTAGTTCTCTTGATTTGAAATAGTTAATGAAAGAGTGAGGTACACTAACCCTATAAGAATATCATACTATTCACCGATATAGAAACTGAAGGTTGGTAAAAATGATAAAAATAACTAATAAAACTCTTGATTTAACTAAATTAATTTATCATAAGAAAAACTATTTATTGCATATATTCACCGCTGCGAGATTTCCAAAATCGAATTATAGAGATAATAACTCAAATAACATTCTAATATCATATTCAAGTGAGGAAAAACAATAACTTTCCATTTTTATTTATCTACTGGTATTCCTGAGAGCCCATAGGGATGTCCCATTACGCGTGAATCAATATCCAACATTGTCAACTAACCGGCTATCTTCATACTCTATCCGGTATGAACGCCAAAAATATCATTATTCGATATCCCATCCGGTATGAGGCAACGTTCACGGTAGGGTTCTTTATGTATCTGGTCCGTTTATAATATTCTAGGATATCTAGTAAGGTTATCATTCATTAATTCACATGACCAATCAATTTTTCGTTTACATATTAATTTTCAATTTCACAAATCAACTGTAAATCATGCAAAACAAGCAATATATATATATTAAGGAAGCACAACTGAATCATTCAACTATTCCAGTATATTATCATGTATTTAAAGCTGTAAATTCAATAATCAGTTAAATAAGACAAATAAATAACTAACCGGTTTTGACTCCATTAATAACCTGTAATTATTCTCAAAGTTTTTTAAATTATACAAAATATCATATTATCGATTATTAAACCTCAATTTTATAACAGAGAATAAAGTGAGATATTCTTACTCAAATAGGTGCCCAAAATACCGAATTTTCTACTGCGCCTACTGGCGGTCTCCGGGTTTCTGAATTTTCTTGTAGAGATTAAAACACGCTTTATGTACCTAAAAATACCTTAAAAATTTAAAATTAGTGTTAAAAATCTTTTTTGGCTAATTTCAGAATTCTGCCGTGCTTCGGCGGTGGCACTGCTGCTCACGGCGGTAGTTTGCCTCGACCTCGTCGTTTTCAGCCAATTTTGGCTGGTTTTGACCAGTTTTATACCCAACCCCTGCGAGAAATTACGTTAGAAGGCTTTAGTTGGCCCAAAAAATTTAAAAAACAGAAACCTACTGGTGGTGAAATTTTCCGATATGGTGGCTCTGTCAGCTCACCTTCACGGTTGAGCATTTTTCTTTGGTTAACATATAGAAAACAGAATGGTGAACATAATGGTAGAAAAATCCCACTAAACGAAAAACGGGAAGGGACTCATCGGAGGAGGTTAGAAGTTTTAACCGTGGTAGCGCCGTCGAATTTTGTCCGCAGTTTCTAGCTCATCCGCTTTTCTTTTTCTCTGATTTGATCATGGGGGTCCTCGAAATCAAATTCCGAGTGGATATGAGAATTTTTACCTTTTTTGGCAATCGGAGGTGGCTCCGACGCGGCGGGGAGCGGCGGTCAGCTCCCTTCTTTGGCGACTGATTCTTCTTCTTCGGCGAGAGGCTGGCAGTTAGAGTTTGGGTTTGGTGTGATGTGAAATATTTATACCCGTCTCGCGTTAATCTGAACTGTTCATCGCGTTTGATTTCGACCGTTCGATCGCGTTTAAAGAGCAAATGAATCTGGACTGTTCATGTGATTTGATCTCGACCGTCCGATCGCGTTTAAAGAATGAATGAATCTGAACAGTTCACCGCGTTAAATCGTGATCGTCCGATTGCTTTTGAGGAGGGAACAGATCCAGACCATCCATGCGAGCGGGAATGCTTCTGGGTCGTCCGATCGCGGGACACACGGATCGTCAGTGTGGCTCCCGCGTGGCACCGAGTCAGCGTTACTTGCCACGCGGCGTGCTCTGATTTGTCGAGGCTGCTGACTGGGCGGTCCTACGTGACAAAATTTTCCTTAATTCTGTTCTAATCCTCAATTTTCGATTTTTCTTTTAAAAATACCATTCGAACCCAAATTTTCACTCATTTTTTTCAAAATTATTTTTAATTTCATCATCAACCTATCTTTTTCCATAATTTTACATTAAATTAAAATTTATTAATTTCAAAAATAGAATTTTATACATTTTTTTAAATGTTAAAATTAATGATGGGTCAAATTCCAAGATCAAGTATTATATCATCTGCCAATTTTTTTCTTTCCTAATATTTTAAGGTTCTAACTCCTCCCTCATATTCCCCAGTACCCTTAATAGTTCTAAAGAATTTGATAGCTTGTTCTTTAAAAACATGAAAACTAATTCAACGGCCAGTTGATCTTTGCTATATTTTTCGAGAAAAGCTCAATTTAGTTAGACTCTTTAAAAAAACACTATTCCTGACACCCAAACTTCCTTTTTCTCATCCCACATACCTAGTATACTTAGACCCTCCCCTCATTTATTCCTCTCAGCCAATTTGATACCGATCAAGATGCAAAATAGATAATTATCAAAAAGAGCAAGCTAAAAGGAAGAGGCAAAAGGGATGTTTTAGCAGTTCAAAAGTGGAGGTTGAGTTTTAGCCAGTAGGGACACGAGATGTAAAATGTAATTGTAGGTTTTCTAAATAAATTATAATTATTCCTTCTAAATCTAGAGTTTTGTAACACCCACTAATTTTATAATTTTTATTATTATTATTTTTAGTTTTTAATTAATTTATTTAATTTAATTTAATAAAAATAAAAATAAAAATAATGATGAAATTGGGTAAAAATATTATTTGGATTTAATTGAAATTGATTTTGAGAAAATGGGTGAAAATTTGGATTCTGAGGGTATTTTTGAAAAGAAAATCGAAAACCTGAGGCCAAAACGCAATTTAAAAAAATTGTGCCCCGTCAGCGCAACGTCAGCAACCATGTCAGCGACCCAGTCAGCAGCCCTGGCCAACCAGGACCTGTCGCGTGGCAAGACCACGTCGACCCGGGAACGGGCCACGTGGGCGATCCGCGTCCCCGCGCGCACGGACGATCCAGATCAAGCATGCGCACGGACAGCCCAGACGCACGCGCACAGACGGCCCAGATGCACGCGTACGGACGGTTCAGATTCAATCAAGTACGAACGGCCCAGATTTAATCAAGATGGACGGCTGTGATTAAAAGGCAAAAGGGTATAAATAAAACCTCACACCTGACCACAAAAACTCTAGCCGCCTGCTCTCGCTGGAGAAGACAAACCAGACGCCGGGGGAGCCGGCCGCCGCCACCCGCCGCCACACCGGGGAGTTTTTCGACTGCCGATCGAGGTAAATTTCATACTCCCAGCTCGTTTTTCAATGCTGAGTTCTCCTGTGGCCAAATCGGAGCCAAAATCCTGGCCAAACGATCGGAAAACACGGCCGAAACCCAGCGGCGCCGCCGCGCCCCTCGATTTTTACCTCCGATGAGGCCCTTTCCGGCCTCCGTTTGATACAATTTTTATATCACCGTGATCACCATTCTTTTCTCTACAGGTTGATCGGAGCCAAATCACTAAAACACGAACCTCGCCGGAGAGCCGCTGCACCCGAGAGCACCGCCGCCGGTAAGCTTCGATTTTTCGTAATTTTTTGGCCCCCCGAGGGTCCTAGGGTTGTTTTATCGCAGAGACCGATGCAAGTGTGGCCGAATTCGGTCGGAAACGGCCGAAAATGGCCAACCCGAGGCGAATCGCCGTCGCCGGAGCACGACAGAGCCGCCGTGCCAGAATTGCGATATTGGCCGAAAGGGGCCTTGGGTCTAATTTGGGATTTTTTGGGACATGTGCAGGTACCAGTAGTGCGTTTTAGTTTCTCGGAAAAAATTCAAGGAAAATTAGGGACAGCCTGTAAGCGCACTGTAGAGCCGTATTCAGACCCCGAAACAGGTAAGGACCCCTCAGCCTATTTCCTATCACGGTATTAAAGTTTAATAAAGGATAAAACGGTATTTTATGAATCAATAGATGTGTGAAATTGTTTAAGGTCGCTAATGGAACCCGAGTCTGGTGTATTTATCGGTCAATTGTTGTTTGTTCTATTTTACAGTTTTAAATGCAATATGAGGTCTGATGTTTTCATTTCATAGTTTCGTGTGCATATATCACTGTTTTATTGATTATGGGTTAAATGACTGAGGACCCGATGTTATATGTTGTCTTGTTTGGCATAAATTACTGGTTTACTTGTTTGTGGGTGATTTGATGATGCTGACTGAGGAAAAAAGTTATGTAAATTGATAATTATATAATGTGGTCAGCCTGATTAGATATCCTGGGAGATGGTGGACGGACCGGGTCCGTAGGAAACCCTACCGGGATTGTGGTCTCTCATACCGGACGGGGTATGGAGACCTTATGTGTTTTGGTGCCCATACCGGACGGAGTATGGGGACGGCCCGTTTCACCCTCATACCGGACGGGGTATTGAGGTTTATAGTTTTGGCGCCCATACCAGACGGGGTATGGGGACGACCCTGGAATCTGATTACAAGTGTTAAGGGTTCACGGGTAGCGGGACCCCTATGGATCCCCATGGATACTAGTAGACTGGTAATTGAGGAAAAATATGTTGTGTAATGATTGAATTGCAAAATGCGTGATAAGTATTATGTTATACAGTTCATATGATTTCATGATGATGATAATGTTATTGCTTTCGTATGTTGTTTTATGAATTTCACCGAGGTAAGTGGATAGTGAAGGATTTTATTATTGATAAAAGAATTTGTTGTAAATTATGCTCCATTGGTCTTTTTGTGTTTTCTACCCACCTTTACCTCCGTGACAGTGAGATAGTGTGATGTCTTTACTGGGCTGGTGTAGCTCATTCCTTATTTAATCATTTCAGATCAGGACGACATTGTTCCCGAGCCCGTTCCGCAGGAAGACGGCGAAGGGGACGCTTGAAAACTCCGTAGTTATATTTATAATTTTTATTTTCGAGTTTCTCTTTTAGTTAGTTTGTTCTTTTATACTTTGAGCACGTTTTTGGTTTTAGTGTAAGGGATGTTAATCAAAATTTCTATTACGCTTCCGCATTTGACCTTTTTAATACACATATTGCATTTTAAAATTTCGGGGCCGTTACAGTTGGTATCAGAGCCGCGTTTCCTCGGACCCATCCCTTACACAATAGTGCTTTAGAGAAATACTCACTGATAGATCGTTACTCAACCATTCTTTGTGAATGCAGGTACACGAAAATGAGGAGAGGAAGGCCCCCACTAAACCGAGGGGCCAAGATAATTCGCTTCGGGAGGATTTAGACAGACTATTTGAGATGGTGGAAGCTCTCGTAGCTGCCCAGCAAAGGCGAGAGGAGAGAAGGGAGTTACTCGGACCTCCTCTGCTATCGCAGGTTGAGCCCCCGCTACAGCAGGTTGATCCCGAGCCACCCCGACAGGAGCCTGCTCCTCCACAATACCACCCGGCACCACAGCCGCGGTACGACCCGGTACCACAGCCATGGTACCACCAGGCACCGCCACAGCACATTCCAGTACCCCCACCACATCAGCAGGTGCCACCACAGGGCCCCCCAGTTCACCCTCAGCCGGCCCCAGTCCCTCTACCCCGGGACCCTGCTCCTTTCTTGATCGACCCCGGCTTCATAGAGAGGTACAGAAGACTGAACCCTTCTACTTTTGCAGGGGGATTCTCTTTTGAAGAGGCCCAATACTGGCTGACAGAGATTGAGAGAGCTTTCGAGACCTTGGGAGTAGTTCCTGAGCAGAGGGCTACCATTGCCTCCTACATGCTAGTAGGGGAAGCAGTACGCTGGTGGGAGCTCAAGCGGACCACTCTACCTACACCAGCTACTTGGGAGCAGTTCTTAGCGGCCTTCCACGCGGAGTATCTCCCTAAACACATCCGACAGCTAAAGAAAATGGAGTTTGCTCAATTGGTTCAGGGAAACATGATAGTGTCGGAGTATGCCCGTAAGTTCCTGGAGCTGGGCCGATATGCCCCGGAGACATTGATGGATGAGGGCCGAAAGGCCAAGAAATTCCAGTGGGGTCTCCGCCCGGAGATCAGATAGCACTTACTGGTAATGGAGCTCGAGACATATTCAGCAGTCCTAGCAAAGGCGCATATCATAGAAAGGAGCTTCGACACCCACCCTCAACTAGCGGGGAGTTCTCGACCCTCAGCCCCGCTTCGCAGGCCAGCACCTACCACGCCTGTCCAACCCAGTAAGAGGCCCAAACCCGCCATCCAGGCCCCTCCTCAGGTTACGGGGGCAGCACGTGGGAAGATCTGCCAGTACTGTGGTAGGGATCACGGGGACCGACCCTGCTACCGCCTCAGCAACACCTGTCGCATATGCGGCAGTGCCCAGCACTATGCAAGGGAATGCCCGAGGAACCAGAATCAAAGAAGGCCTCCAATCCAAGGCAGAGTTTACAACTTTACCCAGAAGGATGCCGACGCAGACCCGGACGTGGTACATTATATGTATACTATATCTGGCCACATTGCTCATGTTTTGTTTGACACTAGTGCATCACATTCTTTTGTTTCACATGTTCGTGCTTCCAAAATTTGTGTATCATCTGATAGACTTGATTCATTATTGTTTGTATCTACCGCTGGGGGAGAGACATTGCTAGGAGAGGTTATCTACAAGGCATGTATCGTGGAGATAGCATATAGGAAACTAAGGGTAGACCTAATAGGGTTAGACACGAAGAATTTTGATGTAATCCTAGGAATGGATTGGATAGTGGCGTATCACGCCACCATAGACTGCTTTAACAAAAAGGTTGTATTTAATCCTCCCAACGAGGAGCCATTTACAAGTTATTAAAATCATTCAGTACTGATTTTCCCTGATGGCAAGTTTTCTTAATTCCCAGTGCCTTAATCTTGTATTTCCTCTAACTAGGTAAGCCTAAGAAGGAAGTTTGTATCCAAGAGATTCCAGTAGTCCGAGACTTTCCAGACATATTTCCGGATGAACTGCCCGGTCTACCAGTGGACAGAGAGGTCGAGTTCACCATAGACTTACAGCCAGGTACCCAGCCCATCTCGGTTGCTCCTTATCGAATGAGCCGCATTGAGATGGAAGAACTAAGGAAACAGATCACTGAGTTACAAGACAGTGGTTTCATTAGACACAGCGTTTCCCCTTGGGGTGCCGGAGTTACTTTTGCAAGGAAGGGAGATAGAACGTTGAGACTGTGCATTGATTACAGATGGATAAACAAGGTAACAATTAAGAACAAATATCCTCTTCCCCGGATTGATGACCTTTTCGATCAGTTGCAGGGTGCACAGGTCTTTTCTAAAATAGATCTACGATCAGGTTACTATCAGGTAAAGATAAGAACAGAAGACATCCCCAAGACGGCCTTCCGAACCAGGTACGGACACTATGAGTTCCTGGTCATGCCATTCGGGCTAACCAATGCCCCGACAATCTTTATGGATCTGATGAACAGAGTTTTCAGAGAATTCTTGGATCAGTTTGTCATCGTGTTCATCGATGATATCTTAGTCTATTCAAAAAGCAGAGAAGAGCATGCTCACCATCTGGCCCAAGTTTTGCAGGTTCTTAGAAACAAGAGGCTATATGCGAAGCTGAGTTAGTGTGGATTCTGGCTTGAGCAGACTGCCTTCCTAGGACACATCATATCGAAGGAAGGGGTATCAGTGAATCCTGAAAAGGTTGAAGCGGTACTTGGTTGGGAGAAACTGACATCAGTTAAGGAAATCCGTAGCTTCCTGGGAATGGTAGGTTATTACCGTAGGTTCGTTAAAGGATTCTCCAGTCTAGCAGCTTCTCTAACCCGACTCACAAAGAAGAATGCTAAGTTCGAGTGGAATGAAGACTGCGAAAGAAGTTTTTCAGAATTAAAGAAGCGGCTGACTGGATCGGGAGGATATACAGTTTATAGTGATGCCTTCTATCTGAGATTGGGTTGTGTCCTGATGCAGCATGGAAAGGTTATAGCATACGGGTCTAGACAGTTAAAGAATTATGAGAAGAACTATCCCACCCACGACTTGGAACTTGTCGCAATCATTCATGCCTTGAAAACCTGGCGCTATTATTTGTACGGAGAGACCTTTCAGATCTATACCGATCACAAGAGTTTGAAACACATATTCACTCAGAAGGATCTCAACATGCGTTAGAGAAGGTGGATGGAACTCCTTAAGGACTATGATTGTGACATCTTATACCATCCGGGTAAGGGCAACATGGTAGCAGATGCCCTCAGCAGGAAAAATGTAGGTATCTTAGCCCATTTGATGGTTTCAGAATGCAGACCAATTAGGGCCACACAACAGGTTCGACTTCATGATCTGAAGAGAGTCACATGTTTGGGCCGTCTGACAGTCCAGCCCGAGTTCATTCAGAGGATAAGGGAAGCCCAAACAGTTGACCCCGCCCTGGTAGCCCGCAAGAAGGATGCAGAACAGGGAGGGAGCTCAGAATTCTGAATATCTGCCGATGGACTACTTCATTTCCAAGACAGGGTGTGTGTTCCAGATGACAGTGAGTTAAAAAGGGACATCATGACAGAGTCCCATGGCTCGAAGTTTGCCATGCATCCAGGAAGTACCAAAATGTACCAAAGCATGCGACCCCGGTTTTGGTGGCATGGGATGAAGAAAGATATAGCCGACTTTGTATCTAAATATTTGGTATGTCAGCAGGTCAAGGCACAGCATCAGCGCTCAGGTAGGTTACTTCAGCTTTTACCGATCCCAGAATAGAAGTGAGAACATATCACCATGGACTTCGTATCGGGGCTACCCAAGGCGCGTTCAGGACACGATGCCATATGGGTAATCGTTGACCGACTTACCAAGTCTTCCCACTTCCTAGCCATCAGGATGACCGATTCATTGGACAAGTTGGCAAGGATGTATATCTGGGAGATAATCAAATTGCATGGGGTTTCAGTAACAGTAGTGTCCGACAGGGATCCCAGGTTCACCTATCGGTTTTGGAGTAGCTTCCAGCAAGCTATGGGAATAAAGCTGTCTCTTAGTACTGCCTTCCACCCCCAGACTGATGGACAATCAGAGAGGACCATTCGTACGCTTGAGGATATGCTCCGAGCTTGTGTCCTTGACTCCGGGGGCCATTGGGACGACCATTTACCCCTGATAGAGTTTGCCTACAACAACAGCTACCAAGCAAGTATCGGCATGGCTCCATATGAGACGCTATATGGGCGCCCGTGCAGGTCACCGATTTGTTGGGAGGAAGTGGGCGATAGAAGATTGTTCAGCCCGGAGTTGGTAGAGGAGACCACGTCCAAGATAGTTAAAATCAAGAAGAACATTCAGACAGCTCAGAGTAGGCAGAAGAGTTATGCAGATATCCGGAGGAGAGACCTAGCGTTTGAGGAAGGAGACCATGTGTTTCTTAAGGTCACTCCTTTCAAGGGGATTAGTAGGTTCGGCAGGAGGAAAAAATTAAACCCCCGATATATTGGACCCTTTGAAATCTTAGACAAGATTGGTAACGCTGCCTACAGACTAGCACTGCCTCCCGAGCTCTCCCGAGTTCACAACGTGTTCCACATATCTATGCTATGTAAGTAC
>NW_019014624.1:1569086-1585125 GCF_000150535.2 Carica papaya | reverse complement strand
CTCAATTGTTTCTTGAATGAATTTGGTCCCAAATAGCAGGGTTTTTGACTTCACTCCAAGAAGTGCGAGAACCGTAATGCTTCCATGCAATGCTTCATACAGAGTAAATGCCGATGCTGGAATGATAACAATTATTATAAGCAAAATCACATAGGGGAAGGTATTCATACTAATTATTGCCAAAGCCAAGGACGCAAGCATGCAACATGTCTTTCAATGTCTGTATCGTGCATTCAGGCTGACCATCTGTTTGAGGATGATAAGCGGTACTGAAATACAATGCAGACCACAGAGCTTCCTGAAAACTGTCCCAGAAGTAGGAGGTGAATTGGGGATTGCGGTCAAATAGAATGGATGAAGGAACACCATGAAGTAGAAAAATTTCATCAACATATAAGCGGGCTAATTTGCTACTGGAGTCAGTGGATTTAATAAACATAAAGTGGGTAGTCTGGGTCAGTTTATCAACGATGACCTAAATAGCATTTCGACTAGAATAGGTCTTGGGAAATCCTATGACGAAGTCCGTAGTTACATGCTCCCATTTCCATTTAGGAATCGAAAGACCTTGTAACAAATCACTGGGTCTTTGATGTTCTACTTTAACCCTCTAACTAGTAAGGCATCGAAAAACGTAGTCGAATATATCTTTCTTCATTCCCAGCCACCAATACTGACACTTTAAGTCTCGGTACATCTTAGTACTTTTAGGATTGATGGATAGCTTAAAAGTATGGGCAGTCTTGAGAACATCCGCCCTAACAGTGACGGAGACCCAAATTCGGTTCTGAAATTTAAATAGTCCATCATCTGAAATCTTGAAATTAAGAGATTCATCAGAAGTGAACTTATCGAGATTCTTGGTGAGTTCGGGGTCTGTGGACTAAGCTTCTAAGATTTTTATGAAGTGATCTAGTAGGGCTTAGATCTGAGCAAGATAGGTGCCTTTACTGTAGTAGCTAAGGTGAAGAGACTACATAGCGTCCATCAATTTCCAATTAGAGGCCATAGTTTGAGCCAACACTGCAAACTCTTTTCGACTTAGTACATCAATGACTACATTTTCTCTATTGGGGTGATAGATGATCTTGTAGTCATAGTTCTTCAGGAGATCCATCTAGCGTCTTTGTCTCATATTTAGCTCCCTTTGCGAGAAAATATACTTCAAACTCTTGTAATTGGTGTAAATCTCAAAAGTCTACCCAAACAGGTAGTGACACCATGTTTTCAAAGCAAAGATAATGGCTGTCAACTCCAGGTCGTGGGTAGGGTAGTTCCGCTCATGAAGCTTTAGTTATCGAGACTCGTAAGCAATTACTCTACCATGCTACACCAAGACACACCCCAAACCAATATGAGATACATTGCAGTAGACCTAAAACCTTCTTGTATTGTTAGGGAGGATCAACACAGGAGCAGAGGTAAGACGATGCTTCAATTCCATGAAGCTCTCACAACATTCATAATTCTAGAGAAATGGTATGCCCTTCCAGGTGAGTCAGGTCAATGGAGCACCAATCTTAGCAAATCTGTAGATAAATCACTAGTAGTATCCTCCTAAGCTAAGAAAACTATGTATCTCGGCCATATTGGTGGGCGGATTCTAGTTGACTACTATTTTAACCTTGGACGGATCCATAAAAACTCATTCACTCGAAATTACATGACTGAGAGAGGAAACTCGATCCAACTAGAAAAAGCATTTGCTAAGTTTAGCATACAGTTTGTTCTGACGAAAAGTCTCCAACACTTCAGTCAAGTGCACTGCATGTTTTCCTAGGCTCTTGGAGTACACTAAGATGTCATCAATAAATATGATGACATACTGATCTAGTGCGTGCCAGAAAACTCTGTTTATGATGTCTATGAAGACTGCAAGAGCATTGGTTAACCCAAACGACATTACCCTGAACTCATACAAACTGTACCTGTATCGAAAAGTAGTCTTCAAAATATCATTTTCTTTGACTCTTAGCTAGTGGTATCCCATCCTGAGGTCAATCTTAGAGAAGATTGTGGCTCCTTACAGTTGATCAAAGAGGTCATCAATCCGAGCTTAGGGGTACTTGCTTTTAACTATCACTCTATCGAGTTCCCAGTAATCGACATAGAGTATGAGAGAACCATCTATGTTTTTCACGAACAACACTAGGGTGCCCCAAGGAGAGGCGAGTAAACTTCCAGGTAATAAGTTTAAAAAACTGATGTTCTAGCTCTGTTAGCTCAGCTTGACTCATACGATAGTTGGACTTTGAAATTGGATGGGTTCTAGGTAGCAACTCAATTAAGAACTCTAGTTCTCGCAGGGGAGGCAGACCAAGAAGTTCGATGGAAAAGACATATAAAAGGTTGCAAATAATTAGTATGGAACACACAATAGAATAAGCACTCATATTCATGTTTATTCAATTATTAGGGAAAATAATAATAATATTTTTTTTTTTCAAGGACTGTAAAGTAATAATTTTACTTCAACAATCGATTATTGATTTATATTTCTTTAACCTGTCTATTCCTAATATCACATCAAACCTTGCAAAATCTAACAATATTAGATTCACAAATACTTTTATTCCTGAAGTTTTTATTTTATAATCTTTATATACACATTGAGCTTCTAATTATCCCCTAGAGGGAGTTTCTACCATCAATGTTTCTACTAAAGGTTCTGGCCTAAAATGAAGATTACTAGCAAATGTACAAGAAATAAAAGAGTGAGTAGCACCTGTATCAATCAAAGCCTTGGCAGAAGTATCATGGATAAAAAGCATACCCTGGATGAGAACAGGAGTGGGGAGAGCATCGGGTTCATCTAGGTGGTACACGCAACCCAGAGCTACAGGCCTAGCCACATCTTTTGGTCAGTGGGGGCAGTATTTTATAAGTTGTTAGGTGCTTCCGCACCGATAGTAGGCATGATTGATTTGCCGACAGGGCAAGTCACCATGCGACCGACCACAATGCTGACAGGGTTGGTTAGGTCGGGCAGGTTGAACTGTAGGTGGAGGCAAGGGAGGGGGAACAACAACTCTAGTTCGTTTATTAGGGTCGCTACTACCGGATCAAGCAATCTCCTCATAAGTTGTTGGGGTTTTTGTTGGACACGGACTTGGGCAATGCATTGTTGCTTGGCCAAGATGAGGTCTTCAGTCAACTATGCATGTTCTAGCACCTTCGCATATGAGCTGGGTCCCAGTATTGCGACCCTATCATAGATGTCAGCACGAAGGCCTTTTAGAAACTTTCTAAATTTTCAGCTTTCAGGAGTGACCATTAGAGGAGTAAATCTAGACAGTTGGACAAAACGAGCTGCATACTGGGCAACCGTCAGATTTTCTTAGTGGAGGTCCTAAAATTCCTCCTTTTTTCCTTGACCATAGATAGGGAAGAAGTTATCAAAAAATGTATCCATAAAAACTTCCCAAGTGGTAGGGGTAGGTAGGACCTCCTTCTTGAGTCGCCACCAATGTTCGACTTCACTATTTAGCATAAAAGCTGCTAGGGGAACTTTTTATTCCTCGGTCAGATCTAGGACAGAGAAAAGCTTCTCTATCTGTAGGATCCAGGCTTCAGCTACTAAGGGGTCAAGGCCACCTTCAAAATATGGTAGGTTAAGCTTCTTAAACTGCGCTATGTTATGGGAAATGAACCTCTCGGCTCTTTAGTATTCGAGGGCAGGAGATGAACAAGGGTTGGCTTGATTTTTTTCTACGGCCACAGTTAATCCTTGAATGGCTCAAAAGAGTTCAGCAAATTCAAGCCTAGTTAGGTGATTTCGGGCTTCAAGTCACTCAGTACGGTCTACGGATGGTCTTCCTCGCATCATTCCTACAAAAGAATGAAAGACACGAGTTGGTGGTCTAAAATTTTTTGATAAGAGGACTTATTCTTCCTAGGTACTTCCAAGGGTCTTTCTACCTAAACCTCAGTGTAAGGGATTTGATATGCATAAAACTTGGCTCTGATACAATCTATGACATCCCAAGTACTAATCAAGGCAAATGGGTGTCAGATACAGAAACAGAAGAATGAATGCATGATAAAAGTTTGTGCAGCGGAACCAATTAATACAAATCCCTTACAAATATATATGAGTTTCAATTACATACATATAACTGAGGCCAGAAGTGGCTATAATTACAAAATCAAAATACAAAAGAATGTCACTTCTTTCATTATGCTATTGGACTCATCAGAGTGCGAAAAAAGTCATGCACTCAAGTTTTGTGGATCCACGGGATCCTCATAAACTTTCAGGGGTAGGTCAGCCTGTAGTTCCTTGTTTTCTTCAGCATCTGAGGGGCATGAAAAGAGTGAGTTCTATATACTCAGTAAGAAAAATAGTATTTAAATAACATCGTAAGGTTTTAAAGGTGAATTATTCTAACAAACGCACTTACCATTTGGCTACTTCGTAGACCTATCTTACATTATGAAAACAATTTATTTATTAAGAAAATAATAGATTAACGTAATCAAAACAGAAACGCATCAAAGCAAATAATAGAGAAAATCAAATAAATCATAAAATACTCATATTTTTGTGTCATGCTTTGTGAAGTCGTTACAACTTCCATCTCTTAAGGTAGATATAGATTTCTAACTACCCATGTGGAATGACCAGATGAGATACAGATAATGGCAATTTACTCAAGCACAATTCTAGCTGGCCAAACCATGGTACGATCTACGACTACGACTGTCCCAATCATAGTGGTCGTATCAGATATCTACAATCACGATAGTACTTAGCCAAAGATAACCCCTAATTGATATTTGCATCACCACTCTCGTCTGAGGGTACACCGTCATCCACATGGAGTGGTCCTCTTATGTCTTTCCAGACCAGATGAGGGAGGGAGATACAGATATCCCAGATGGGGTTAAGCGAGCAGATACCTCTCAGATATAAAAAGCATAATGAGACACTTGATGCATTATGCATATCAATATAATACATATTTTGGACCATTCATGCTTCATTCTACTTTTTCTTTTTTTTTTTTGTTTATTTCATCTTTCCAGATAACAATACCAAGTTTATATTATTTTTATTACATAAAAAACATCAAGTGTCTACAAATCACATAGAATGCTTGAAAACAAGAACAATTCAACTTATAAGACCTACAAACACACAAGCATGCAAAACAACCAAAGTCATAATTATCATAATTTAATCATTTTTATTTATCTAAAAATATTCCTTAAGATGTCGAAAAAATATTATATTCTTTACCAAACATTGATATTTCCTCATTCATCGTTCTTCTTTTCTTTCCCTTATTTTCTCTCTAAATCACTCTCTCTCTCTAAGTCATGAAAAATGGAAGAATGGAAGTGTGGAGAGAGTGGGAAGGCAACATCTATTTATAAAAATTTGGAACCGTTGAATTCATATCAAGTGACGAAATCTGGTGAAGATAGAGAGGAAAAAGATGCTCAGCACGAAAAATGAGAGGGGAAGGCCTCCTCTGCCGGTGGCGGTGGTGCGCCACCCGAGGCGACGGTGACGCACTACCCGAGGTGACATCAACACATTGTCTGAGGTGGTAGTGACCCGCCCAGCGCACTGCAGGTTTGCCTATTAGCGCACAAGCCATCTGTCGAGCGGGTAGGGGCTAGCTTATCGGCGCATAGGCCACCTGCCGCGTGCGTAGGGGCTAGCCTACGACCGCATAGGGCCTTGGCGCATTGGGCACCATGTGTGTAGGCCCCAGGCACACAGGGGGCTTTCCACATAGGCCTATTGCGTGGGTAGCGCGCGCATAGTGTGCTGCGCCTATCCGCAGGCAAGATGACATGCAGACAGCCTGCCTGCACGCGATAAGATGCTCGCTGGGTCTAATCTCGCGCAGCTCGCGCGAATGCGATGTGCGCATTGTGTGCTCATCCCACGCCTATTGTGCCTGCGTGCGCGCGCACATTGTTTGCAGGCATCCCCCGCAGGTAGCTTTCCTTCCTCGCATGATTTTTTTTCCCATTTCATTATTTTTTCCTAATTTTCTAATTTTTCTACTAAAATAAAATAAAAAAAATAAAAACAATTAAATTAAAATTAAATAAAAATAATTGAAATAAAATAATATTAAATAAAAATAAAATAATTAAAAATCAATAAGATTCACGTTTTGCGATAACTAATATGCGTGGTAAATTTAAATGAGTTCAATGCAGCCTAAAGGCCCGAATAAATAGAGTTTTCCAAATTAATTAAGTACAACGATGGGCGGGGTGTTACAATTATCACTAGATTCATGTTATTTAATTTACATGCAAATTATCAAGTGCCTTTAAATCACATAACATACTTAAAATCAAGAACAAATCACTTTATTGGAACTGCTAAATATAAACTTTATAGTTTTTATTTTTTAGAAATACTCCTTAAGATGTTTAACGAAATAGTAAATTTATTACCGAAATCTTGACGTTTTCCTACAGAATATTAGCTAAATGTGACCCCTAATGAAATATTATTTGTAATATGAGGTACAACATCTAAAACACAATCATAGTTACCCTTTTAGTGCATGTTTTGATAGGGACAAAACTCTTTTATCCTTTCTTGAGCTATTGTTTTTGAAAAAATTTATGCTTTGAATTCTTACAACTTGGTGGTTAATCATAATTTTAGTTTGTACCCATTAAATGTTTAATGTTATTGCTAAATACTTATGTTAATTTGCTTTGATTACCTGGCTAATATGCTTGTTTCTTTTTAGTATGGTAATTTTCTTACTGAGCACAATCAACAAGAGGCACACAACATCTATTTCTTGTAAAAACTGAGAAGAACGAGAATATGTGAAATCTTACCTATTGTTTGGGGGTTAACCTAATTGACACAGAGATTGATATTGATGAGACTGATAACTGTGCAAAGATGATGTTTCTCTGTGCTAAACTGTAGTAATAACATCATCTTGATAATTAGTAACAACTTTTTTTACTAGTTATATTATCTTTTGGATGTTAGAATGTGGATGAGGAGGATAGGTGATCTTCATCTTTCCCTCTCTCTGTCTATATATATATATATAAGTATATGTATGTGTGACGCCCCCACACTTTTTTGCTTCACGTGGTATTAAGACTCTATTTTATTCGAAATTTTTGTAATGTAATATTTTTTATTTTATTTTACTTTGAATTTTTACTGTTTGTCTCTAAATAATCAAAATTTGTTTTAATTTTCATATCGTTATTTTATTTTATTTTATTCTATTTTATTTTTTTAAAATTTAAAGGTTTCAAATTAAAGGAGAAAAAAAAGAAAAAAAATGGAAATGTCACGAAGGAAAAATCCCCAGCTCATGCAGGCATGTCCGCATGACTGTGCGGAATGCCCCGCGCGTTGTGCCCCTGCGCGTATGTGTGTAAGGCTGGCCGGGCTTGCATGCGAGGTGAACGTCTTATCCACCTACGCGTCGTACCGCACGTCGTCTATGTACGAATCCTGCAATCTAACATTAGGCGCACAGCTCCACGAGCGCACATCCCGCCGCCTACTACCGTATGCAGGAGACTTAGACTGGATGTGGCCCATTAGGCCCCATGCTACTGCCTACCACTGCCTACCGCATGCTGCCCATTGATAACGTACCTAATATGCTCGTTTTTTTTTAACTTGGCATTTCTTAAATTGAGTGTAATCAATTAGAGGCACACAATATTAGTTTCATAAAAACTGAAAAGAATTAGAATATGTGAAATATGACCTGTTGTTTGGGTGATAACCTCATTGCAATGGAGATTGATATGATGAAATTGACAGTTGTCCAAAGATGATGCTACTATGTGGTAAGTTGTAGTAACAACTTTATATGGATAATTAGTAACTACTTTTTTTTTACTATTTTGATGGTCCTTTGGATGTTAGAATTTGAATGAGGAGGATGGGTGATTTTCATCTTTCCCTTTCTCTATTTATATATATATGTATGTATATGTGTATACATAGATAACACATTCCACTTCTATTCATCAGGCAAAATGGTTGGTTAGTTATGATTATTTTATTTTGAGTTTTAAGCTCCTTTACTTTACGGGGAACTATTTTTTTTGTCCAATAAGTGGATATAATTAAGGATATGTGTTGTAAGTTGTGTTTTCTTGTTATTTTTTTTACTGGTAATGCATTTCCTTAGTCATTAAAATTTATGAGCACCTTAATATAATGCAACACAAAAAATTATACTAATGTTCATGCTTCCTTTAAGGTTTACTGAGAGAAGCAAACACTTTAAGATTTCTTGATGCTACTTTTAAGTCAAATTTTATAAATAATGGAAGTATTTTTCCTTGTTGGCACTTAATCAAAAAAAAAAAAAAAGAAGAAATTCGGCATATTTGGAAATATTGTTAATTTGGTAATATGAGGTATAACATCTGGAATGCATAAAGACAGTCGCTCTTTTAGTGCTTGTAGAGATAGGGATAAAACTCTTTTGTCCTTTCTTGAGCTTTTTTTAAAAAAATTTATGCTTTGAATTCTTACATTTGACTTAGAGCTTGGTGATAAATTTAGTTTGTACACATTTAATGTTTAATCGGGTGGGTTGCCGACCCAATTAGGATAACCTACTTATTCAAAATTAAAATTGTGGGTAGTTACCACATACAGTGGAAGTTACCTTTTAAAATAATACGTAAAAGGAAAAAAATAGGGGACATAACATACAGTGAAAAAAAACACGCCCTCTCCCTCTCTCAACAAAAAGTTCTGCTTCTAAGAAGAAGAAAATGAGATTTCTAGTTAGTTGTTTTTCAAAAGTTTGGATTTCTACAAGAGGTATTTTATACCATAAAAAATTACATACAATTCATTATGTGTTAATGTGGTTGTATGTGATGCTATGCAAAATGATATTGGAAAAATAGTTACATAATTAACTTGTAAATTTTATATTAATTCTGTGAGTTTCTAGCATTGGTATCAGAGTATTTTTGTTAATTGCTTATTTAATTTTGTTCCAATTTTTATTTTTGTTGAATTTTTGTGTAAAATTCATTTTTTACTTTTGTGGTAAAATAATTTTGTGTTGTATTAATTAAATATAGGCAATATGGTCTTAAATGAAAATAGAGACCAAAAGCTTTAATTTGGTATATTATTTATAATTTTTGGATAAAAAAATGAGAAAGTTATGCATTTTTAAAAATCCATTATGTTTAAAGCAAAAGGATTCTGTCAATGGAGGATTTTGCAATTTTTTCCCCAGTACAGAGGTTGAAGATGAGGATATTTTAGTCTTTTTACACTATTTTGGTTTTTTTATTTCAAATAATAAAAAAATACAAGATACACCCACAGTGGGACTCGAATCTACCGACTGAACTAGACAAATTTTAAATAACTATTTAACATAGAGAAAAATAACAAAAATCAAAAGCAAATTACTGTGCGTAGCAGGACTCGAACCTGCACAAGTAGACCTTGCATAATCTCTAAACATGGCAAATAGTCACTCTAGCACACTCACTTTATATAAGATAATGTACGAAAATAATGATTTTATCATCTAGACAGTATAATAAAAAAGTATAAATTAATTATTAGTTAATTATTTTATTATAATTGTCATTATAAATACATTAATTATTAGTTAATTAATTGTATCATATTTGAATAATTAATTTATTATAATAGCTACTCTATGTGAATTAATTATTAATTAAATAACTTATAAAGATAGTTTATTAATATGTTTTTTATTTTCTATATGTGTTACAGAAAATTAATATTGATAATGATAAGGACTCCTCAACAAAGAGAGAAAGTCAATCGTATAATACAAGCCTTAAAAAATACTCATATGGAGGAGATTAGTAGACAAACTGAAGCTGAACTCTTAGTGAACCATATTATTAAAGTCAATATAAAGATTCAAAAACTTGTATGGAAATGAGGTCTTTTCAAAGATGAAGAAAAGTATGATGCTCTTAAGGGAAGTTTACATATGCCTAGTTATCAAAGCTTGCTTGAGCTTTGTTGGGATAAAGAACAAGCATATAAACCCATAGTTAACAAATTTATCGAGGAATATGTTAATTGGGGTGCTAGAAAGATAGCTAGTGCTTCAATAGGGGTGTGTACACGAAGGCGACATCATAAAGTTGTCAGTGTCCCTTTACCTAAAACAAGCACAAATTTTCTTAAGGATGACCTTAAAAACAAACTTAGGGAATCATTTCCTAAACATAAGATTATAATAAAATAATTATTATATATTTTATTTTTTTTTATGTGGACTACTTATAAATTGTCTATTTTATTCTTATTAATGAAGTAGTATTATTCATGGTTTTCATATTTATTTGTGTATATATATGATAGCATGTTTTTTCTTTTGTGGCATGTATGAATTATCATAAAACTAAGAGGTTTTAGTAACCAAAAGTAGTACCTTACATGATTAATTACACTAATAATAATCAAATATTAGAATTTTAGATGACGATTAGAAACATAATATCATTTTGATTCTATGTCTAATATGAGATTATTGTTAGCATAATTAATATATGTTGAGGATGTATATGTATGTTGTTAGCCATTGAGTAACGTGCATAATATATATATGCATAAAGAAATGACATATGTATAAAAAAACATTGTCACTAAACTTAACAAAGGAGAAAAATTGAATGGTGAAAATTTTGAGATATGAAGTATGAAAATCCAATGTGTTTGAAGAGCAAGAGGCTCTAGAAGCTTTGAATGAATTCATTAATGAACCTGAAGAAGGGAACACGGCCCAACATCGGAGGGACCATACAGTTTTTGAGACTTGGAAGAAAAAGAACTCTTTTGGTTGTATTACGTTGCTGAGTAGTATGAAAAATGACATCCTAAGAGAGTTCAGAAAGTATGACCTAGCTAAGGACATGTGGTCCGCATTAGCTCAAAGGTTTAGTGGTTCGTCCTTGACCAAACTTCAGTCATTTACTATCAAGTTTGACACTTATAAAAAATACCCTGATCATAGAATAAAAAAACATCTAAGAAAAATATCAAACATGATAAGTGAGCTAAAAAATGTTGGTCATATTCTTAGTGATTAACAACAGGTCCAAGCTGTGATTCGTTCCTTGCCCCAAAGTCCATAATGAAGACATTAAATCTTTTGAAGATGCCATGAGACACTTAGAGCTAGAAGAGGATCGAATTGAGGCCAATAAGTCAAGTATTAATGTATACATGACTGATTCTAGCTCACAAGGTGCTGGGGGACATAAGCGCAAGTTCTATGGCAGAGCCCAACAAAACGGGAAAGGGGGTTTCAAAGCCAACAAGAAAAAAAAGTTTCACCAACAAGGGAAAGGAAAACTTCCTTTTAAGAAGAAAAATATAGCAAAGGTGGAATGCTATAACTATGGCAACAAGGGACATTTTGCTCGCGATTGCAGTGAGCCCAAAAAAGTAAAAGACTTATTTGCACATGTGAGTGCAATTTTTGTTTCTAGTTCTGTCTTTCTAACTGAATTTTATCCTTTATGGACTGTAGACTCAACAACCACAGACCATATAAGGAAGGACAGGAATGCCTTCATAGAATTTTGAGGCATTCTAGATGAAGCATGATGGATATATATAAGAAACAATTCAAAAATAGAGGTAAAGGGTATTGGTACATGCAAGTTGGTGATACGTGAAGGTCGAACCCTATTCCTACATGATGTGCTGTTTGCTCTAGAAATTTGCCAAAATTTAATTTATGTGTTAGTTTTACTTAAATTTAATTTCACTTTGAATTTTAAACCTAGTGGTATAAGCTTGTATTTAGGAACAAGCTATTATCGACATGGTTAGTTTCTAGATGGTTTTATTATTTTGGATGTTTACTGTAGTTTTTATAATATTAGTTTTTTCTTATTTACATCTTCTAATAGTGTTGGAATTGATGTGAATGTTTGGCATGCTAGACTTGGCCATATTGGTCACAAGGAATGAATATATTAGCCAAAGAGGGCTTACAAGGAAATATAGAAAAAGTATAATTATCTACTTATAAGCGTTGTCTAGCTGGAAAAACATCAAGAAAACTATTTGGAAAAGTCGTAAAAGCAAATACTCCATTGCAACTAATTTATTCTAACATATGTGGTTTAATGAATGTGAGGGCAAGACATGGTGCTATTTATTTTATAACATTTATAGATGATTATACTCGATTTGGTTATGTCTATTTGATATCTCACAAATATAAAGCTTTCAGTTGCTTTCAAAAATATAAAAATTTAGTTAAGAATCAATTTAACAATAAAATAAAAGTTTTAAGAACCGATAAAGGACGAGAATATTTATATAATTAGTTCAAAGAATTTTGTGATTAAATAGGAATAGAATATCAGTTAACTATTCCAACAACACCACAACAGAATGGTGTTGCAGAGAGAAAAAATAGTTACTTACTTGAAATGGTTAGATTTATGACGGCACAAGCTAATTTGCCAATTACCTTTTGGGGTGATGCATTATTATATGCCACATTTATCCTTAACCATGTACCCTCAAAATCAATTACCACCACATCATACGACTTATGGACTAACAGAAAACCAAACCTAAGTTTTTTAAGACCTTGGGGTTGTACTATCTATGTTTATGAATCTTCCCACAAGTATGAAAAATTAGGTCCAAAAGGGAAAAAGAGTATCTTTATAAGATATTCTAAACAATCAAAAGGAAATGTGTTCATAGGTACACAAGAAAATGGTCATGTAACTGAATTTAAATCACGACATGTCACATTATTAAAGAATGATAGGTCAAGACTTATGTCTATATGAAACTCAAGACCAAACTATTTTTTCCCATAAGCACAAATGGACCCACTATATTTAAGTGGGAGTGATATGAGATTCAATGAATCTGTTTCATTTGAAACCTAATCACAACCAATGGTGGGCCCAAGTATAGAAGTTGGTCCTGGTGGGAGTAACTTAGAAGAATTTTAAATGCATCAAACAAATAAAAAAAGTGTTCCTCGTCGTCGTTTTAAGATTGAAGGGAGAATATTCTTAGTTACTCCAGAAGATGAAGAAGAGCCAAGAAATATAAATGAGGCTCTTAAATGCCCTGTAAAGGAAAAATGAATGAAAGTAATGGAAGAAGAAATGGAGTGCATGAAATCTAACCAAGTCTGGGGGTTGGTTGATTTACCTAAAGAACGCAAAGCCATAGGGAGCAAATGAGTTCTCAAAATCAAGTAAAAGCTTATGGCAGTATTGAAAAATACAAAGCTCGCCTAGTCGCGAAGGGATATACACAACAGGAAGGAATAGATTATAAAGAAACCTTTTCATCTATTGTTAGATTTACCTCAATCCAACTAATTCTAGCTATAGTAGCATGCATGGATATTGAATTACATCAATGGATGTAAAGACTGCTTTTCTCAATGGAGAATTAGAAGAAGAAATCTACATGGAACAACTAGTAGGTTTCATCAAAAACGGCCAAGAACACAAACTTTATCGACTTTTAAAGTCAATATATGGTCTTAAGCAGTCTTTAAGATAATAGTATATTTGATTTCATAATGCGATAATGTCGCGTAATTTTAATATGATTGAAGAAGATCATTGTGTATATATTAAAAGATCTAAAGATAAATTTGTTATCTTATCATTATATATGGATGACATACTTATAGCTGGAAATGATAAAAGGTATGTAAAAGAAATAAAAGATTACATGTCATCTCATTTTGAGGTGAAAGATATGGGAGAGGCTGTATATATCCTTGGAGTTAAGATTTTAAGAGATCGTTCAAAGAATTTGTTATCTTTTTCACAAGAGTCGTATACTAAAAAGATACTTGAACGATTTCATATGAAAGATTGTAAACCCATTGATACCCCTATCACAAAAGGTGAAGCTTTAACCAAAGATTATGTCTTAAAACACCACAAGAAGAGGAATAAATGAGCAAAGTTCCTTATTCAAGTGCAGTTGGAAGCCTTATATATGGTATGATGTGCACAAGGCCTGACATATGTCATACAGTTGGAATGATAAGTAGATATCAATCCGACCTTGATCAAACACATTAGAAAGTGGTGAAAAGAATCATATGTTATCTCAAAGGCACAACTGATTACTCATTGTGTTATTAAGGGGTTGATTTACACTTAAAGGGTTATACAAATGCTAATTAGGGGGAGATTTAGATGATAGAAAATCTACCACTGGATATGCTTTCTTACTAAATGGTAGTGTCATATCATGGAGTAGTAAGAAACAATCATGTATAGCTCTTTCCACAATGGAAGCTGAGTTTGTAACTTTTTCAGCTACAGTGCAAGAAGCTGTTTGGTTAAAAAGGTTTATGGACCATTTGGGAGTCAATGATATTGCTAGTGAACCAATAATTGTCAACTGTGACAGTTAAGTAGCAATAGCATATACAAATGATCCCAAATTTCATGGAAAAATAAAACATATAGATATTAAATACAATTTCGTGAAGGATATGGTTGCACGAAAAGAAATGAACATGAAGTGCATATCTAAGCATGATATGGTAGCAGATCCATTTATAAACCCGATACCAAGAGATGCATATTATAGGCATGTTGAATCATTAGTTTTACATAGGTGTTAAATGTACTTACATTTTATATATTTTTCAACTATGTTCATTGGTTATGTTATCAATGAAAGTCTTTATTTTTTTTTCTTATTGCCTTGTTTACATTTGTTGTAGAACATACATATACAAATATGTGTTCATATGTTATATATATCTATATATTTAGAGAAAACATATCAGATAAATATAAGACTGGCCTTCTCACACAGGCAATCACCTTTGTTATTTGGTATAACAAAGATGAGACCATTTAAGCTAATTACGTAGGTTGTAATTGAGAGCTAGCTTAAATATTAATAATTGTCGCTACTTATCAGGGTGAAGAATTAAGTCATAATAAAATTGCTAAGTTTATGACACTAAGTGAATAATTTAATAATTATCACTTTATCTATCCTATTTCCATATTAGAGTTCTGAAGAGTTAAAAAGGTATGTAAATGAACTCGAATTAGATATTGAGCAGATCTGACTACAATATGCACGGTATTTATGAGAAAAAAAAATATGCACTCCATGAGAAAGGAAAGAATACCATAACATGTGATTCATACCACATGTGCAACTAATTTGACCAAAGGATAATAAAAGTGAGATCTCCACTAGATGTGGTAACTACCCACAATTTTAATTTTGAATTTGAATAAGTAGGTTATCCTAATCAGGTTGGGTCCCATCATGGGTGAGCCGCCCGATTAAATTCAATATCTCTCACTCACACGTGATGAGACCACCTCTCTCTTCAATTCTACAAGACTCATACATAAATAGGTAGTGTGACCATACATACTTCGAGAGTACTTTAGCTATATATCTGTTAGGAGTATATAGCTTCTCAAATAGTGAAGCTTGGAGTATGTAATTATATGTTATACCCTAGATCATAACATTTATATCTCTAACGATCTCATTTAACAAATAAATCGAGTACATTCATAACTGTGTTTTTCCATAGATAAACATAACTAGTCGACCAATGAATGTACATAAATAATGTGATATATTCTTTAAATTGTGATCTTCCTCTTATCTTGATTCTCTCACCTTTTATTTAATTCACTTTTTTAGAGATATTCCATTGGATTGAATCATGAACCTTTGGTTATATCCTAAGAGAGGACCCTTTGATCATTTGGATGTTAGACCGTCGATAAGGAGGATGGGTGATCTTCATCTTTCCCTCTCTCTCTTTATATAAATATGTATGTATGTATGTATACAGACATAGATAATCCACTCCTCTATTCATTGAACAAAATGGTTTGTTAGTTATGATTATTTTATCTTGATTTTTATTTTGAGTCTTAAGCTACTTTATTTTGCGAGGCACTATTTTCTTGTCTAATATGTTGAAATAATTTATGTGTTTAGAATAAAAGAACCTTTGATTCTTCAGTTTTTTAAACTGTCCACCTTATGAATGGCATCTAAAAGTTTTGA
>NW_019014624.1:1439792-1461781 GCF_000150535.2 Carica papaya | reverse complement strand
ATTTGGTTACTTCGTAGACCTATCTTATCTTATGAAAATAATTTATTTATTAGAGAAAATATTACGTTAATATAATTAAGACAAACACACAGCATACCAGATAATAGAAAAAATCAATTAAATCATGGAATGCTCAGATTTTTGTGTCATGCTTCGCGAAGTCGTTACAACTTCCATCTCTGAAGATAGATACAGATTTCAAACTACCAATGTGGAATGACCAGATCAGATACAGCTAATGGCAATTTGCTTAGGCACAATTCCGGCTAGCTAAACCATGATACTATCTATGACCACGACCGTACCAACCATAATGGTCCTATAAGATATCTACAGTCACGACAGTACTTAGCCAATGGTGACCCTTAACTAATGTTCACGTCACCACTCTCGTCAAAAGGTACGTCATCATCCATAGGGAGCAATCCTCTTACGTCTTTTCAGATCATATAGGGGAGGGGAAAACGATATCCTGGATGGGTTTAGGGGAACAGATACCCCTCAGAGATAAAATGTCTAACGAGATACTTAATGCATTATGCATGTCAATACATACACATACTTCGGACCATTCATGCTACATTCTATTTTTCTCTTTTTTTTATTTCTTTTATTATTCCATGTAACAATACCAACTTCATATTATTTTTGTTACATGCAAATCATTAAGTGTCTATAAATCACATAGCATGCTTAAAAACAAGAACAATTCAGCTTATTAGACCTAAAAACACAAAAGCACGCAAGACAAGCAAAATCACAATTATCATATTTAATGATTTTTCTTTTATCTAAAAATATTCTTTAAAATGTCAAAAAAAATACTAAAGTTTTTACAAACACCTTTATATTTTTTCCTTCACCGTTCTTCTTTTCTTTCCCTCATTCTATCTCTAGATCATTATCTCTTTCTCTCTTTCTAATTCTTAAAAAATATAAGAACGGAAGTGTGGGGAAGAATGGGAAGGGAAGACCTATTTATAAAAATTACGAACCATCAGATTTGCGCCAAGTGACAAATCTGGTGAAGAGATAGCGGAAAAAGATGCTTGGCACAAAAAATGAGGAAAAGTCTCCTCTGTCTGCGGCGATGATGTGTTGTCTAAGGTGATAGTGGCGCACTGCCCGAGGCGGCAGTGGCCCGCCCAGCGCACAGCAAGCTAGCCTACAGGTGCACAAGCCTCTTGCTGTGAGCACAGGGGCTAGCTGCGCACGCGCAGGCCCCAGGCACACAGGGGCCTTCTCGCACCGGCTTGCTGCACGGATGGCGCACGCACAGTGTCCAGCACCTATCCACGCACAGGGTCTGACCCCATGCTGCAAGCGCGAATGGGACATACACACTGTGCGCACGTCCCCCGCCTTGCGCACGGATGGGATGTGTGCTTTTTGTGCACGTCTCACGCCTACTGTGTGCACAATTCACAAGCATCTCGTGCAGGCAGCTCTTCTTCCCTACAAGATTTTTCTGCAGGATTTTTTTTTTGTACTTAAATAAAATAAATAAAAATTAAGGAAATTAAATTAGAATTAAATAGAAATAATTAAAATTAAATTAATTTAAAATAATTTAAAATCAACAAAATTTATGATTTATGATAAATAATATGCAGAGTAAATAAAATGAGTTCAATGCGGCCTAAAGGCCCAAATAAATAGGGTTTTCCAAATTAATTAAGCATAATGATGGGTAGGGTGTTATATGCCTGCACCACACACATATACATTGCAAGGCCTACATGCATAGGGGTTCAAGCCGAGTAGCAGCCCCACCCATACAGTCCAAGAGGCCCGTAGGCCTCACATGTAGAAGTAGCTGTGCAATTGCGAGCCCATGGGGCCGAACACGCGTGTCCTGATTAGTCAAGCTAGAAATTTTCTTGACTAGCCCAATGGGCCCGCGGGACGACCAACCCAACTCATACGGGTTGCCCAAACTAGCCCTCACCCACCATTTTAATTTATTAATTTTTATTATTATTTTAGTATTTAAAATGCTTTGGGACCCACTTTTTAAATCACCCATGTTTTAAATTAAAATCCCACATGCCTAAATTAATTTCCACATGTGTTTTACATGAAAATCACATGGGATAAATATTAGAATATTTTAATTATTATTTTATTATAAATTTATCCTTTAGGATTATTTAATTAATTTATTTAGGATGGAATAATTATTTTATTATGTAATTATCCTCGATTTAGATAGAATTTTAACTAAGGTATTATTTTATTAAATTATCTCAAGATTTTGTATTCATCTAGATTGTCTGGGAAAGGCTATAAATAGGTCTTTGCCCCTAGGATGTAAACAACACATTTAACAATCAATTTAAGAGAATTCTTGAAAGTTTTGACTTCTGTTCTTTTAGTATTTTTGCTAAATTTAGCTTCTTCAAGTTCTTCGTGAAGCAGGAGTCTTCAGAAGATTTGTTGAGCCAAGGAGTGGGGATTAACTTATCGATAAGTTTGTGGTGTTTTTCTTTTCCTTGTGCCGAAGTAAGAAAAAGGAAAAACACATAAAAATTCGTTAGGTTATTATCTTTGAGGGGTTTCTTTCTCTATCTCTGAATTTGAATTCATTAGTGAATTGCTCCCTATGAATGAAGAGTGTTTCTTCTGACGAGAGTGGATACGTGAAACTGTAGATAAGGGCCACAGTGGCGACGTATGGTCGTAGTCATAGATCCTACCCTTATTTGGTTTGGCACACCGAAACGTGCTGAGGCTTGACATACCAAAACGTACTAATATGATATGATCTAGCGCCATTCACAATGATAGTTGAGAATCCCTTCTGTCCTCAGTAGATATATGTCAGAATGGCTTCACGTGAAGAAATGATAAAAGATGTAAACATACTTTTATTCCTTATGTTCTGTTTTTATTTGAAAATATGATTCTGCCTATTCTTTATGGGATTATTTCTCTGTTTGGTAATAGCTCTCTAATTTTATCTATTTCTATGAATTGTTGCTCTGTTTAATATTTCTAAAGGGTTTTCCTAAAAGAACAAATGTTTTTCTAAATATTTAAATATATCCTTCCGCAATGGACCTCCAAGGTATGTTATTTATTGGGTAAGCATGTTCACTTAAGGGTAATAACTTTTTAAGTCTTAACAGTATAATTTTAATGCTATTTCTCTTACTGAGTTTTATGGAGCTCACCCCTTCCATGCTGGGACCTGCCAAATGGCAATAGCAATGAGCTGCCCACAGCGTTGCCCCTCTAAGCCTACTTTGACCCCTCTTTAGATCCTTAGAGTATTTACGAATGCTTATTTTGTCTACACTCCGATAAATAATATTTTTGTAATTAAGTAACTTTTTTGTATGTATTTATTTGATGACCCTTTAATGGTCCTAATTGTATAAACACTCATCTTATATTTTGGTTATAAGGGATTTCTAGTTTCTGCTGTATATACTTTCTTGCACTCGTATCTGTTTTTGTTATAAGGAACCCTTATACACCACCAGGTATTTGGGATGTTACAGGTATGGCTCCATATAAAATCCTCTATGGTAGGACATATCGATCCCCTACTTATTGGATGAAGTTAGAAACAAACGTCTTCCGAGAACAAATCTCATTTATGAGACGATAGATGAGGTTGCCACCATCCGCAAAAATCTCATCACTACTTAAGTCGATGGAAGAGCGATGCCGAGAATTGGATGAAGGATTCAGAATTCGCTATGGGTGATCATGTTTTCCTCAAGGTCCTTCCATACAAAGGGAGAATGCAGTATGGGAAGGGAGGAAAATTGAGTCCTCATTTTGTAAGACTTTTTGAGATACTATAACATGTTTGCCCCGTGGCTTACCATATTGCCTTACCACTCAAACTCATACGATGTGACACTCCTAAACCTTTTAATGTTTAAATGTTATAATTTGTTTTGTTTTTATTTTATTTTATTTTTAATTTGGTGTTTAAAATATTTTAGATGCATTTTAAATAGTTATTTTGCCAAAAAGATTGCTTAAAACTTACTTAAAAATAAAAATTAAAAATAGGAAAATGGACCCATTGACATGCAAGCCCATAAACCCACAAGCTTGCGCGTGCCGTACACACCTGTCCCATCGCGCATGCCTACTTGCTAGCAGCTGTCACATCGTGTGCGCCTACAACGCATCCTATCACACGCACCTATAACTATCACCTCACCGAGTGTGCCTACGCTCCTACAACGTAAATCCCATCTACACTTGCGCACCTGTCACTGTCACATCGCCATTGTCGCGCTACTTGCTGTGCACACTGAGTCATGTCATAACTACCTGTGTCATATTGTTACCCGTTGCCCGCTGTTCAGCCCTCACGTGGCATGCATACTGGCTGCCATATGGCACACATGCTTGCTTTCCCTCTAGTTATTTAAAGCCCCTCTTCTCCTCTCCTCTCTCCCATTTTCTCCATTTTTCTTCTTCTTCTTCAATTGACCAAGAAAGAAAGAGAGCTAGAGAAGCTAGAGAGAAATTAAAGAGAGAAAGGACTTGAGAGAGAAATAGAACCAATGAGACAAAAAGCTTTCCCCTTCACACAGTAAGTTTCTTTTTTTCTCTTGATTTTCTTTCTTCACTAAGATTTTTAAACTCTCATCTTATGCTCTTCTTTTCCTTAAATTTCCAGAAATTCCTCCTAAAATCTACAAGTTGTCGAGCAACCTTTCTTTTCCTTCAAATCCGTAAGCAACATCATTTTTAGAAATCGAAAGCTTGAAAGTTTAGGTAAGGGTCTTGGTATTTTCACATACTCTCCTATTGTGTTTTCTACACTTTAAAAATGTTTAAAGATAATGAAATTCATGATTGCTTGGTTTGATTTCATGCATGTAATGAGTACTATTTTAAAGATCACATTTCGTATGATATTTGATGGATTTTGACTGTTTTATCTTTGAATCATGTCTGGATATAATTTTTACATGTTCAAGTCAAGTTATGGAAATATAAGAAATTATTTTGAACGGTATGCTATGTGTGCAGACTGGGCCCTTAGCTTTGCCTTTGGCCGATGGCTGAGAGGGTTACTCAATTAGTCTTTGGCCCGAGAAGGTTACCTAATGGTCCAATCAAAGTATGTGGGCCTTTATCGGGCTGGCCTTGCTAAATGGACATCCACTAAATCTAGACTAAATTGACTATGATCTTAAACTGATCAAAAAAGTGGAAAGACTGAAATCCATTTTACTGTTATCACTGAGGTGTGACCGAATATGATTGCTACTGACTATTGGTGAACCACTCTTTATGAATGGTATTTGCATTCCCTTTGATGAGAATGGAATCACGACTGATTATGTAATACCCTGAAAACCTTCATGCATAATTTATATTGCGAACCCCTATTTATTTAGGCCCTAAGGCCATTTTAACTCTTTAAATTTCATATTTTACTTTCTGGGTAAATTTCATATTTTAGTTCCATATTTATTTAGCTTAAATCATTATTAAAACTTATTTTATTTCACTGATTATTGAGAAATTATTTTAAATTTAATAAAAAAATTTGGGGAAAAATAAAGGAGAAACAAAGAAAAATCATGTGGAAACGCCCACAGGAAGGACCCTGCCGGCGCAGGATCCGTGCACTGTGTGCGCACTATCAGCACAAGATATGGGCCTGTGCACACTTCCCATCCATGTGGGCCACGAGGCACGGGGCACGGTTTGCATGCAGGATGGGGTGCGCGACTCTGCTCACCCTGTGCGTACGCCATCTATGCGGTAAACCTACACATAATAGGCCTGCGCGTGGTAGGTTGGGGCATCACCTACTGCCTCAGGCACATGTGCTTCCCCAGGCAGGGCATGCCGCCTCCTTAGGCATCGTGCACTGCCTTCGGGTGATGAGTGCCGCCTGTTAGGCAATGTGTCGCTGTTGTTCGAGTGGCGTGCCTCTAGTTTTTGCATTGTTGTCTCGTTATTATCACGTCGTCCATCTGTCAGTCATACTAATCAATCATCATATCGCATCAATTCACTTTGACTCTCCCTCTTCACTAAATTTTGCCACTAGGTACAAATCTAACAGTCTCTATTTTCTATAAACAGAGACCCCCTTCTTCACCATTTCCTCACCACTTCCGCTTCATTCTTCCATCCACCAAAGAGTTTTAGAGAGAGAGATCTAGAGAGAGAAGGATAGGAGAAAGGAAGAAGGAAAAACGTAGGAAACACCAAGGTTTTGATAAAGAATTTAGTATTTACTTTAACATACTAAGGAGTATTTCTAGATTAAATTAACCAAGTTTAAATTGAATGATTGTATGCTTAATTTTATATGCTTCAAAGAAATTATTACATGTTAATGCATGTTTATATGAATATACATATAAACCGATTATTTGCATGTTTAACTAAAGTGATTAATTTGCACATAATAAATGTTGAGGCGTGATATATTGTATATTGATGAAGAAATAAAACCTAGTGTTGTATTTTAAACATGAAAATATGTATTCGTATTGGTATGCGTGGTTCATAAAATGTTTTTTATCTCTGAGGGCGTTCTGGTTCTCCCTCATCTGGTCTGGAAAGACGTGAGAGGACCGCTCTCGATGGATGACGGTGTACCCTCTAACGAGAGTGGTGATGCGATATGATTATAGGGGTTACATTTGGCTAAGTACGACCATGACCATAGTTTACATGTAGGACCAGTGTTGTTAGCACAACCATGGAATAGATCGTGTCATGGTTTGGCAAGCCGTAAATGTATTGTTTGTTTGACAAGCTACAAATTGCTGATATAATATGAAATGAATTGGTCGTTCCAGATGAGTAGTTGAGAATCAATATTGCCCTCAGTAGATGGAAGTTGGAACAACTTCACGTGAAGAATAAAATGAAATAAAGAGCATGTCATGATTTATTTGATTTTTTTTATTTTTAGCATGATTTATTTGATTGACATGATAGATTAATGACTTTTTAATAAAATAAATTATCTTCATAATTAAAAAAGGACCCCTAACATGACTCCTAACGGTGAGTAATGATGGTATTTTATTTCAGTTTTTAATTACCTTTGAAATCTTAGTGATGTTATTTAAATACTATTTTTTTTACTGAGTATATGGAACTCACTCCTTTCCATGCCCTCTTCTAGATGAGGAAGATAGTGAGGAACCAATTATTGATCTACCCCGTGAAGTCTTTAAGGATCCCATGGATCCGTGAATCATTATGAGTGCATAGTTGTCCCACACTCTAATGAGTCCATTTTTTGTAGAGGCTTGTAATTAATTTTGTTTTTGCCTCAATGTTGTATGGAACTCTATTATTATTTTGTAAGGGACTGTAATTATTTATTCTGCTACATTTGTAATAAGTTTTTGTATCTGATACCCTTATGCTTTAATTAGCCTTTGGGATGTCACAGACTATAAGGTCCACAAGGCAAAGCACAGTCGTGGTCATTATATTTCAATTGTTTACTGTATATCGAATTGAACTATTTCCCATTCACAGTGGTAGTTGGAGATCCTTTCTATCCTCTATTTATATAAGTCAAAATACCTTCACGCGAAGATCTATAAAATCCATAATTTAATCAAGTTGTTTGACTGTCAAGATAGGATTATTGATTGGGCTATCCATGCTTAGATTGTTTATTGAATTGAATATGTTTCTCATTGTTCCATTATGTCATGCCATGCTATTGTTGGTTCAACTAGTTTCTACTATGTTTCTCACTATTCCGTTATGTCATGTCATATTATTGTTGGTTTTACTAGTTTCTATTATATTTCTCACTGTCTATTTTTACTACTTATGTCTGAGACTGGCATTTAAAATGTACTTTGGTTAACTAAAAGTAAACGTTTTCGTGGCATTTTAAATGAACTTATTCTATAATGATCCCAAAGGTAAGTCACTGATTATAAATGTAATGACACATTGTGAAAATAAATAACTTTAGTGATATAGTTTAAATACTATTTTCCTTACTTAGTTTTATGGAACTCATCTCAATCAATTTTCCCCCAGACTATGTGGAAAGTGAGGAATCACTCCCCGAGCTTCCCTATGATGCTTGTGTGGATCCGTTCACGGACATATAGTGGACATTTTAGTGCATATAAATGATCGTACTCTAATGAACCATTATTTTATAATGAAATAAGGGGCTATAACAATGTTTGTATATATTTCCATGAGATCAAAACTAAGAAGTTTCCTAAACTATCTCAAAAGGGAAATGACAAACTTCAAGTGGGTTTGGGATTACCTCAAGAAAGTTGACCCAAGAGTCCATTAAAAGGCCCAAACTGTGAGCCCAAGAAAGATTCTATGGAAGGTGAGCCCTTAAAGGCCCAAAAAAAGACAAGTCCAAGGCCCCACGACCAAGGAAGGTCATGCATGCGGGCAACCTTACTTGTATGTACGGGTTTGCACATCCACAATAAAGGGATCCTACATAGGCAGAAACCCCCATGTGTGAGGATCCTCCTCACCCGATTCCCTCTCCTTCTCTAAGTTGGATTTTTGAATCCTTTTTATCTTGAACTTACAACAATAATGGGATACGGGAGAAGATTCCATGTCTTGTTGAAAGAGGAGTCCTCAAGCATAAAGAGGCATGTAGGAAAACAATCCCACTAGATGAAGACTCTCACCCGTGCAGGACAATCCAACCCGCATGAGAAGTTCCAATTTTTAACATGTGTTTTATACATTTGTTTTATTAATTTTTAGGTGATTTCATTCTAAAGAGTTGTACATGAATTAAGAAGGAGACTTCAAGATAAACATCAAGTTATGAGATTAAAGCACATGGAGGAATTCAACCAAAAAGCTTAAAGAGTCCTAGTTGAATTCTCACACTCCTTTTCAAAATAATTTCACTTATTCTTCAACTTATCTTCTTCAAATTAATTATTTAATTAAAGAAGGATCAAATCAAGGCAACTAAAAAACAAAGAGAAGTCTAGATTTAGCCAAAGAGGAAGAGACATTATCTAATTTAATATTATTACTCTAATTATTATTTTATTGTTTAGATATTATCTTTAAGTGTTTTTAATTATTAGTTTAATCCTAAGACTAGGATAATTTAGAAACTAGATAAAGTTTGATTTAGATTTAAGTCTTTGAGTTTGTATAAAATTAATCTAGTGAATGCCCAAATAAAGGTCTCACCTAAGACTATATTCGTAGTAATTTAATAAGTCAATTAATAAAATTTAAGTTTTATTCTTTACAATTAGCTTTGCTAATTTGTAAGTGTGAGTCTTTTATTAGGGAGGTTGCTTCAACTATCTTGTTGAGCTAGAAAATCTAAATTGACTTATCGGGTAAGCCATGATATCTTTTCCACTCTTTATTTTAATTCTCAGTTACCTTGGTTTGCATTCAAATTGCTAAATATGGTTCAAGTATAGAGAATTTAATTAGGTAATAAAGTTTCTGAATGCTAGTGTATGTGTGGGTTCATGATCAAGGTGTTTTAATCCTAGAGTGCCCTGAATCACCTTTATTCTCTTGAATGTGTTCAAATTATAAATTGCAGTGTTCGCAAAAGATCTTTCATGCTCCTTATTCTTTTGAGAGTTGAATTTAGAGATGCCTTTCGAATGTTATGAGATTCTAACCTTTATCCCTTTAGGGACATATAACTTGTTGATTCTCCAACGCACCTTTTTGTTCACTATTTTTCTTGAGATTCTTTATATTCTAAGCTCCATATTTGATTCATGTTTTATGTCTTACAATAGCTAAAGAATTCACAATAGAATAAATTAAGTATTGTTTTCATCAAAATCAATCTATACTCCTTTTTATGGATAAAAAAACTTAATAATAAATTATTACTTCAAGAATAACATTGATATGATAAAGAGAGGATTTGTTTCTCAAAGAAATAAGACTCCCCTTTAACACATTTTTTCCATTAAAGATCAGGAAGGGTAACTGTGCAATAAGATTATCACAAACATGGGACAACCAAGAGAAACAATTGGCATAAAATGTTTTATAAGCATGACTAACTGAAAGTTTAAAAATGTCATAGTCTAGAGTCCTAAATATTGGCCCAACGAGAGAAAAAAATAAGCCATGGTCCAAGAAGACTCAAGACTCACAGTCGAGGGGCCCACGACTCAATTATACAATGGTCTAGGAAGGCATATGCTCACATGTGCACTAGCGCACATATGCAGGAAGAGTAGCAGTAACCCACACGCTACAGCAAGCTCACAGCTCAAAAGTCCTAGCTCGATGACAAACATGCACGTAGGAGGTGCCCCAATGTGCGCGGCAACGCGCATATGCGCAGAAGATAGGTCGCACGCCCAGTGACTCGCGTGAGTGTGGCCCAAGCCCAAGTATCAGACCCACATGGCCGGCTTGGCCTACTCGCATGACTAGCAGCTTGACCTGCATGCCCAATAGACTAGCCGCGCGACTCCTTGCTCTTAAGTCTTTCTGGACTCTTTTTTATCACTTTTCCTAATTCTATAAGGTTTCCTAAGCTTTTATAATTATCTCATGTGCAAAATATGCAAAATGGGAGGAGGAATTCTACTCAAAATTGAAGAAGTAAGAAGATGAAGATCCTTGAAGATTTGGATAGGGAGAAAGTATTATTTTATTAATTATCCTTTTTATTTTAATCTAAATTAGGTAGAATTCATTATTTTATTTAAGTATTTGTTTTCTAGTTAATTTAATTCCTAGAGTTAGGATAAGAATCCTAAATCCTATTCCAAGTAAAAGTAGCAAATAAAAACCTATATAAAGGCTTTAGCTCAAGCATTGTAAACACACAATTTTGAGAATTAATAAATTAAAGCTTTGAGCTTTTTTCTTAATTAGCTTTGTGCTAATTTTTCTCTTCAAGTTCTTCGAAGCTAGGAGAGATTTCTGAAATCTTGATTGAGCCGAGGAGTTGGGATCTACTTATCGTATAAATCTGTGACATCTTTCTTTTCCTCATTTTTTTTCCTAGTTCTTGTTTTTGCATTCCTTTTAGGATTGTAGATTCAATTAAAGGGAGGGGTTAATCAAGCAGTTAAATTTTGATATTGCATATGTTTGGGTTGAAGTTTCAGGAGTTTGAACGATTCTTCCCATACCCTCCCACTTCAGGTGGTATCAGAGCGTAGACTCCTAGTGAACCTATTTATCTTAATTCCTTTAACATTTTGTGAATTAAATTGACTTTCAAATTTATTTTGAATTGTTAATTCATATTGTATCTAACTTAAATTCATAATTATCTGTTTAATTCAAGTGGTTTTTGTATATATCATTATTCAAAAGAAAGTTACAAAATTAAAAATATAAAAATATCCCAATTGCACACCATAAAGCAATTGGCACACTATTACATTTTTGCATTCAAAATAAGAGTAACTATCTATTAGTTTGATTGGAAAACCTTTATGGTGTCGCACCTCACCTAGTAGGTGTGCGTGAAAACTTTTGGTTTTTATTCACTTGCATAAAGCAAAAAGGAAGATTAACTCACCCACTATGAGCGAAAACCTTTTCTGCTTCATGTTTATTTTTCTGTTTTGCATTCTGGAATTTTAGCTTAACGTTGCATAAAGAAACTTGATCATTCGTAGAGCATAGCCAACATTGGCTAGTATAATTAGGATACATCATCTAGTTACATCCATCAGGACTAATCGGATCCCTACGCTGTGAATCTACCGTATTTTTTTTATGATCTATGTTTCCATTATTCATTGTGCTTTTATTCCATTACATTCTTAAGGAACTAATCACTCCTAGTTGCTTAGTATATAAATTATAGCATGATGTTATAAGAACTAAGGAAAAGACCAGTAATAAACACGAGATTTGAGAGATCACTGAAGGATGGAAAAGGCTAAACGGTAATGAGCTTCCTAAACATGTTTGAAAGTCTTCCAGAACATATAGTGACCAGACCGTCGTTGTTCAGGTACAAGCCCAAGATAGTAAATCTTGCTTAATTACACTTGGATCTCATTCTAAGAAAAGGCAAAATCAAAAAAGACAGAAAAACATAAGGTTATTGGGCCTTATGACCAAAGAAAGACTCAGCCCATGAATCTCGGTCTAAAGAGAAGCCCAACATGTGGTGTGGGTATCCCCACATGTGACACATGGCCCCCGCATGTTAGAGCACCCATCACACATGGTCCTGCACGAAGGACGTGCGAGCAGTAGCACATGACCGCACCACAATACACGTACAAGTGCGCAAGAGGATGGCCACACGCACAGCCCACAAGCATGCACGGGCAAGGCATCCTGCATGCCCAACATGCCCTGGCATTCGCACAGGACTTGCGCAACACCTACTCGCCAACGCCTATGTGGGTAGGCTGAGTGCACACTTAGGGACTCGTATGCGCACGAGCCAGGCTTGTGCAACCCACCTGGTCCATCCACTTGACCTGCGGCCCACCTGGCCCACCCCAAGCAACACAGGGCCCACCTGCCCCACTTACGCGACCCGTGGCTTGACTCGCGCGCCCAACAGCCTACCCTCGCAGCTCCTTATTCCTAATCCTTTTTGGACTCCTTTTTCTCACTTCTCCTAATTCTACAAGGTGTCCTAAGCTTCTACAATTATTGCAAGTGCAAAATATGCAAAATTGGAGGAAGAATTCTACTCAAAATTGAAGAACAAAGAAAATAAAGATCCTTAAAGAATTAGGAGGAGGAGTCTATTATTTTATTAATATTAATGTTAAGCCCTATTTATAAGATTAATTAATTATTATTTTAAGATAAGGATATGGATTTAATTATTTATTTATTTAAGTAGTTGTTTCCTAGTTAATTTAATTATTAGAGTTTGGACAGGAATCCTATATCCCATTGCAACTAGAAGTAGAAATTAAAAGCCTATATAAAAGCTTTCTCTCAAGCATTCTAAACACAATAATTTGAGAATTAATAAAATTAAATATTTGAGTTTTTCTTTAAATTAGCTTTCTGCTAATTTTTCTCTTCAAGTTCTTCAAAGCTAGGAGAGCTTTTTGAAGTCTTGATTGAGGCAAGGAGTTAGGATCGACTTATCGGATAAGTCTCTGGTGTTTTTTTCCCTTGTTTTTGTTCTCTAATTTTTGTTTTTGCATTTTCCTATAGGGATTATAAATTCAAGTAAAAGGAGGGCTTTAATTAGGAGATTAAGTTTTAATATTGCATGTGGCTAGGTTGAGGTTCCAAAAGTCAAAACGATCTTTTCCATACCCTAACGCATCAAAGCACACCAATCCTTCTTTTGTGTACTTATTTCTAAGCTTCTATAGAATTCATATTCCTTTAGGATTCTTTGTTTGTCAGAAAGGCTAACGTGCAGATCCTAATCTAAAGAGAATCCAATTCTGAAAACTCAAATAGACAAAAGAAGCTATAGTTGAGGGATTATGAGGTAAACATGAGTGAAGGTGAGAAAGAGTCATTCATTTTCACTAACCTTTTTTTGTAGGAATTTTTCACAATGAGTTTTGGTGAAGAGCTTGCTGAACTGTGGCATGACATGTGAAAACTCCAAAACCTTTATGACGAATAGAAGACTTAGTGCAAAAGGCATTAAGGAACAAGATGATCTTGTCATGTAATGATGTGATAGAAGAACTTTCTAGTCAAGATGAGATATAAGCTCCTGTAAATGACAAGTACCCCATCACTGAAGATATAGAAGAAGAAGAGGAAGTTGGCCACCTTGATGAGCCATGTGTAGTTGATAATTCTTTTGTTTCCAGTGATGATACCTTTCTTGATCCAAGAGAAAATGTGATTCTAGTCATGAACCACATCAATGATGAAGTCAATAAGTCAGGCAAGTATGAAGTGATTTCTATTGTTATCACTAATCTTTTCCCTAGTGATGAAGGTCAAGATTCGAGGGTGAATCTTTTTGAAGAAGGGGGGGGATGATGTGATCCTGAATGGCCAAAATTTAGTTCCAAAGATGAAATCTTGCATCAAGGAGGAACCTCATGGAAATCCAGACTCCTACAGAATAATTATCTGCGAGTCTGCCACACCACAAGATCTTACCCATGTAGTACAATAGATGAACACACGTAGGAGTAGAAAAATGGAGAAATCATTTTCCCATAAGGATTCCTGAAGGTATCATTCCAAACAGGCAATCAATTCTAGAACCCTTTTATTTCCTTAACGGGATCAGCTCAAACAGAAAAGTAAATTCCAATTGTCTAAACTTGAATGCCTTAACAAGAAATTGACTTCATCCCCAACTACTTTTCTAAATGGGATTATTCCAAGAGGTGGCCAAATTTGTTCAAACAAAGCTTAAGGGCCAAGTGAGCTCAATGGGCTTAAAGAATAACATGGGTATCCAAATATTGGCCCAACCCAAGATGAGAATAAACCATAGTCCAAGAAGAGTCAAGACGCATGGCCCAAGGGGCCCATAACCCAATTATGCAGTGGCCTAGAAAAGCCTTTGCTCACATGTGCACTAACGCACATAAACAGGAAAAGCAGCAGCAACCCGCATGCTATAGCAAGCCTGTGGCCGAGCAAGCCTAGCAGGCCCAGCTCGACGATGAGCACACACAAACATGCGTGCAGGAGGTGCCCCACATGTACGTGGCAACTCGTATGTGCACAGAAGTCAGGTTGCATCCCAACAACTCGCATGGGCACAACCCAAGCCTAGGCAGCAAGCTCGCTTGCGTGACCCGCGGCCTGATCCCCGCTTCTAACAACCCACACGTGCGACTCCTTGCTCTTAAGTCCTTTTGGACTCCTTTTTCTCACTTTTTTCATTTCTACAAGGTTTCCTAAGCTTCTAGAATTATCCCATGTGCAAAATATACAAAATTAGAGGAGGAATTATCCTTAAAATTAAGATTGAAGAAGATCCTTGAAGATGTAGATAGGGAGAAAGTATTATTTTATTAATTATCCTTTTTATTTTAATTTAAAGTATGATAAAATTAATTATTTTATTTAAGTATTTGTTTTCTAATTAATTTAATTCCTAGAGTTTGGATAAGAATCCTAAATCCTATTCCAAGTAGAAGTAGTAAATAAAATCCTATATAAAAGCTTTACCTCAAGCATTGTAAACACACAATTTTGAGAATTAATAAATTAAAGCTTTGAGCTTTTTTCTTAATTAGCTTTGTGCTAATTTTCCTCTTCAAGTTCTTCAAAGCTAGGAGAGCTTTCTGAAATCTTGATTGAGCTGAGGAGTTGGAATCGACTTATCGGATAAGGTCGTGGCATCTTTTCGTTTTTATTTTTTTAGTTTTTATTTTTGTATTCTTTTTAGGATTTTAGATTCAATTAGAGAGAGGAGTTGATTAGGCAGTCATATTTTGATATTGCATGCATTTGGATTGAGGTTCTGGAGTCAAAATGATCTTTCTCATACCCTCACCTATCAGGTTGTTTATGAGTTTATAGAAAAATAAGACCAGTTACTTGTGATCCAGAGAAGTAACATGTTTATATACGATTGTTTATAACCCAATGGTAAAACAAGACCAATTGACTTGTAATCTATAGACCAAAAAAGTTGTAAACGGTGTTCTTGTGAGCCTTGTGTAAAATAAGCTCTTTTAATTGAAGAGGCTATTAGTGAAATTCTCAAATGGTAACTTTAATAAAGGATGTAAGCACGAGTTACGACCAAACCTCTATAAATCATGTGTGTATTTCTCTTCCTTTACTCTCTTATTTTAATGTTTTTACTAATGTGCACTTGACCTTACTGTGTTAATTGGATGTTTTAATCTATTCACTACAACAAAAGTTGATAAGGTGTTAGATGCTTTAGTTCTTACATGATGTCAACCATATAATTTTATAAGGTTTAGTTGAGAAAGAAATAAATTAAACACACTATTAAGGTGATAAGATAATATTGAAAATGTTCTTCAATCTATAATTTATATACTCAATAACTATCTCATTTGATGTAAAATTTATGAATATTTCTTTACATATAAAATAAATTGAATCAAAATTGGATTTTTTAAATCAAATATGAACATAAGAGACGAAAAGATACAAAATAAAATAAAATTTACTTCAGAATTTGTCTTATTTTATAGCTTAATGCTTGAAGTTTGTTGGTCCGAGTGGCAGGATTGCTCAATGGAGGGGTAAATTGGGTCTTAAACTTTTTTTTTAATTAAATTATCTTTACTAGTCTAGTTAATGTGTTTAGTGGCAAATGAATGTATGTTCAATAATCTACAGGTAAGCATAAAGTAATTAAGGAACAAGTAGGTATTAAGAGTAAAAGAGGAGAAAGAGAACACAACATTGGATTATATAGAGGTTCAACCATTCCACATGCCCTTACATTGTCTTTTTAAGCCACCACCTTAGAGTTTCTTACCAATCAAGGTGCCAAGTTCCATATTTTACATTGGTTAATTTTACAATGTGTCAATCTCCACCTTCTAGCTTCCTTATTTTTCACAAGGTATCAAGCTCCACCTTATATTATGCTTATTTCTCACAAGGTGTCTAGCTCCACCTTCCATAATTTTTCACTTGAACACTTCACACAACCAAGAACACCTATTCTTTTTTACAAGTTTCTTTTCTAAAGGTAGTAAAAATGAAGCATAAGGTCTCACAAGAGTAGAAAATATTTTTAAAAGACAAGAAAAAATAATTTTTTCTTCTTAATCAAGATGAAAATGATTTTTTATTTAACTCAAAACACCTCTTTTTCTAAAATTTAGAAAGTGATCATTTATCATTTGTCACTTCTTCTTATAAGAAAATATTAGAAGGATATATATTATAATGCTAGAGTCACAATCTATTTGTTGCACACGTTAGGAAAATGATGGTTTATACTCTCTTCTTGTTGTGATTTAGGTGGCAATAGATAATCTCCAAATGTTCATACATAGTATTTCTCTTTCTATTGTTTTATCAAGTTATTACACAAACATTGTCTAGTCCTTTACTCTCTTGAATGTGTTTTAGTTATTACTCATAATGTTTGTGAAAGTTCTTCATACACATTGTTCTTTTGAGAGTTGATCTTAGAGATGCCTCTAGAATGGTATGAGATTTTGACCATCATTCCTTCAAAGACATTTATAACTTGTTGATTCTCGTAAATATTTTTTACTCACTATTCTTCTTGAGGTTCTTTATTTGATTTTTATTCCTTATCTAACAAAGGTTGAAAATTCGCTTAGAATGAATATGCATACATAGTTTGAAAAATATACTTCGTTACTAATGTGATTGTGGTTGGCAATGTATAATCTCCAAGGATCCCCACATGTGTTTCTCTTTTTAATGTTTTATGTTGATATGACATACACCTTGTCTAGTCCTTTGTTCTTTTGAATGTGATTTAATTGTCTTACAATGTTGTGAAAGTTCTTCACATACCTTAATTTTTGAGATAAAGGTGCCTTTGGACCGTTATGGGATTTTGACTTTTAACGTTGAATTATTGACCTATTCTAGATCGCACACATATGCTAATTTAAGATATTTCATATCTACTTAAGATGATTTCATAGACGATAGGGTTAATGCTTCTTTATTATCTTGGTTTACCATCCACATCCCTTGCTTCAATCTAGAAGTCTTTTTAACCTTTATGATAACTTTACAGGCTTTCAAAGAGGAAAGTAAAACCTTAAGTAGAGAGTTCTATTCATTGCAAATATTGGCACAAGCATTAGTTCTGCAGAAAGTGCTAATTTTACTCTTCATCTGCATTAAGTTGTTCTTTCTTTTCTTATAAAATGCCTTTTTAGCACTATTTTAAGTTATGCATGTCAATCTCACTTTGTTTATTGCCATTGTTACAAAATTAAAAAAAAATTCAAAATGCAATAGAAGAATTTATTATGTTTTTATTCAAAACCAAATGCAACATATACTTATAAGTTATTCCAATCCCACAATGGTAGATAATATTGGCTTTTCCAATTAAAAACACAACAAATTCTTCAATTGAATGTTAATTATTTGTTTAATTTTTATACCCGTATAGAAAGAATGTAAAAGTCACTTGCATCACTTAATGTATGGTAGAAAGGCATCTTGTAAAAAAAGGAGTACGAGCTTCATAAAAAAGATAAATGAAATTAGCACTTTCTGCAGAAATGATGTTTGTGCCATAACTTAAGTGAATAAAACTCTCTATGAGTTTTAGTCTTCTTCCTTGGAAGCCCATAATGTGATCACAATTTTTTAAAAGAATTCTAGATTAGTGAAAGGGACGAGGACAATAAACTAAGATAATTGCCTTATAAAGTGACTCAATAAGATTACTGTAAAACCCAATAAACAATGTAAAGGCAATTATGAGGAAGAGCTAACCTAAATCATGTATCAAAGTCTGTCATAAATGTATTAAACATGTTAGACTAACAGATATGAATGATCTAGCTCAGGTAATTAATTGAAACATGAAGAAAATTAAACAAAAAAAAATGAATGATAATTCTCAAGTTGCATTAGAAAAACTAGAAGTGTCGACAATTTATAGCACTCACCGTATAAGTCACCACATTTGAAACACTAGAGTTATCATTGAGTGCAAATAATAACTACATGGAGAGGCCTAAATTGAGTTCTCTAAATATCTAGAAAAAGGAAAAAGGTTTAGTTTACATGGGTTGAATGAGCCTGCCAAGAAGTTTTAGTGTTTGTAAGAATTAGTTAATTCTACCTTAAAGAGATACCAACTAATATAGCTAAATAATTTAGTGTAATAACTCGAAATACCCCTAAACTAATTTTTCTTATTTTGTATAATTAATTGGGCATGTATACATGTTTGGAGAATGTAGTAAGAATAAAAACTTGACACGAGGGCTTCTACGATCAAAATACCTTAATCATGAACCTACATATGCATTAGCATACAGAAACTTAAATCCCTAATTAAACCCTTCTTACTTAAACCACATTCAACTTGTGAATACAAACTAAAGTAACTAGAAAATAAAATAGGAATAGAAAAGACATCATAACTTACTTGATAAGTCGATTCGAATTCCTCGTTTCAACAAGAAAATTGAAACAACTTCACTTAAAGAACTCACACTCTCACAATTCAGCAAAAACTAAATGTAAAGAATAAACTAAGATTTTATTAATGTGAATGAACTCGAATATTTTCTTTGGAGCCTAAAGTGAGGCCTTTATATTTTAACACCCTGCCCATTGCTGTGCTTAATTAATTTAAAAAATTGTATTTATTCGGGCTTTTAGACTGCATTGAACTCATTTAATTTCCTCTGCAAATTATTATCGTAATTCATGAATTATGCAGATTTTTATTTATTTTGATTTTTATTTAATTTTATTTAATTTTAGTTGATTCTATTTTATTTTATTTCACTTTAGTTGATTTTATTTTATTTTATTTTATTTTAGTTTAATTAAAAATGAATTTTGAAAAAATAAAAAAACGGGAGAAAATCCTGTGGGAAAGGGAGTGGCCCACGTGCTGCATGAAGTCAACCCTGCGTGCGTCTTATCGCACTCAGGCGGACCGTCCATGCATCACCTTGAGCACGGACAGGCGCCACACGCTATGTGCATGCGGACAGGTGCCACACAGTGTGCGCGCACCGTCCATGCAGCAAGCTTACGCGGAAAGGCCCTTGTGTGTTTGGGGCCTGCACGTGCGACGCCCAGTGCGCCTAGGACCTGTGTACGCGACAGGTTAGGTCGTGCACCTGTAGGCTAGCCTGCAGCATGTCGGCCAGGCCACTGCCATCTAAAGCAGTGTGTCATCGCCCACCTTAGATAACATGCCGCCACTGCCAGTAAAGGAGATTTTCCTCCTCCCTTTTTCATGTGAAGCATCTTTTTCCCTCTCTCTTCATCGGATTTTGACACTTGGCGTAAATCTAGTAGCTCTCAATTTCTATAAATAGAGGTCCTCTCTTTCCATTTTCCCACACTTCCATTCTTCCACCTTTCAAGAATTAAAGAAAAAGAGAAAGTGATCTAGAGAGAGAAGGAAAGGAAGAAAAACATAACGGTATAGAAGAAATTATCAAAGTTTCGGTAAGAAATTTAGTATTTCTTTAAACATCTTAAGGGGTATTTTTAGACAAAAAGAAAAGAGATTAAATTGATAATTGTGATTTACCTGTTCTTGCATGCTTTTATGTTTATAGGTTTAATAAGTTGAATTATTTTTTATTTCAAGCATGTTATATGAATTATAAACACTTGATAATTCGCATGTGATTAGAATAATATGAAACCAGTAAGGTTATCTGGAAAAATAAAAGAAATAAAACAAAAAGAAAGAGAAATACAGAATGAAGTATGAATGGTCCGAGTATGTATCTGTATTGACATGCATAATGTATCATGTGTCTCATTAGACTTTTTATCTCTTAAGGGTATCTGTTCCCCTATCTAGTTTGGAAAGACATAAGAGGACCGCTCCCTGTGGATAACGACGTACCCTCTGGTGAGAGTAGTGACTCAAATATCTGTTAGGAATCACCTTTGGCTAAGTACTATCGTGACTATGGAATATCTGGTAGGACTACTATGGTTGGTATGATTGTGGTCACAGATTGTATCATGGTTTGGCAAGCCAGAAATGTGTCTGAGCAAATTGGCATATTTGTATCTGATCTCATCATTCCACATGGGCAGTCAAAAATCTGTATCTACCTTCAGAGATGGAAGTCATAATGACTTCGCGAAGCATGACACAAAATCTGAGCATTTCATGATTTATTTGATTTTCTCTATTTTTGGTATAATATGTGTTTATTTTAATTATACTAATATGATGTTTTTTTTAATAAATAAATTATTTTCATAAGGTAAAATAGGTCTATAAAGTAATTAAATAATAAGTATGTATGTTAGAATAATTCACCTTTAAAACCTTACAATGTTATTTAAATATCGTTTTCCTTACTGAGCATATGAAACTCACTCTTTCCACACTCCCCCTCCCAGATGAGAAAGAAAATTTGAACTGCCAAGTGACCTACCCATTGAAGTTTATGAGGATCCCATGGATCCACAAAACTTAAGTGTATGATCATTCTCGCACTCTAATGAGTCCAATAGCTTAGTGAAAGAAGTGACCCTTTTTTGTATTTTGACTTTATATTTTCCAGCCACTTCTGATCTCAGTTATATGTATGTAATTGGAACTCATATATTTGTAAAAGATTTATATTAATTTGTTCTGCTGCATATAATTTTTATCATGCACTCGTTATTCTATTTCTATATCTAACACTTACATGCCTTAATTAACTTTTGGGATGTCACAATATTAACACTCACCAAACTAATTCTAAACAAAAACAAAGACTTGAATTTAATCCAAACTATATTTAAATTCTAACTTATCTTAATCTTTAACTTAAGATAATAATTAAATACACTTAAAATAATCATTGAATAATAAAATAATAATTAAAATATGTAAATAGATAACTCTCCCTTCTCATGGCCGAATTTCATCATGTGTCCTTTATCTTCTCCTTAAATTTTATCTTCAATTTGGAGTAGACTTCTTCTTAAAGTTGAGCCTTATTCGAAAAAGGAAATTAATCACAAAAATCATATGCGAAAAAGAAGAGGAACGAGTGTCCTCTCAGACACATGGGAAGATCTCGTATTTATAAGTACCCTTTTCCTCACATGTCTTTCCCCCATGTGAGCTAAGTTGCTCACATGCACGGATTATGTCGACCATAGACCTTCATGCCCAATTGTGCCATGTTTAGACTCCTCTTGGGCCATCCCGAGGTCTTTCTTCTTACCATGCAACCTCCCAAGCCCTTGGCCCTTCATGTCCACTTTGAGCCTATAACCATTGATCTTTTAGGCCTCTCTTGGTGACAAATCTTTTTAAGAAACAAATTAGGAGAGAAAATAGTTTTTTTTTTAGGTCGAGACTTACGAGAGTATAAATGGTATAAGGAATCTACATTCCTGCAGCCTCACAAGTTCAAGTGGATGTAGGGACTTCTTCTTTGCACAGTTATATGCACGCAGATACACTTGTACTG
>NW_019014624.1:1418300-1433093 GCF_000150535.2 Carica papaya | reverse complement strand
GCCCTCATGTGAACACGGTAGTAAGCAAACATAATTAACACTTATATTTATATACATGTATGTAGATTACCAATATTGTTCATCATATAACATTCTCATCCTTTTTATAACTCTAGAAATGAGATCCAAAAAGCATGAGGTGTGACACTTAAATTTTCATTACAAGAATTAACTAGAGTTTTTTAAAAATATCTTCAATATAGATTTTCAAAAGTCTAGTAGGATCCTCGATGTGTTTGTGTGTCGTTTACATATTAGGTACTTCTTCTTGGGTCTACTGATCTGAAAGATGACGCGATGAATACGAATGAGTTTCACTTACTCAGTAAAAATATGACAATATTTTTGACAACTCTTTTTAACAAGATGTTAACTTTAAAACTGTTAAAAACTTCATAATGAAAACTTTCTTTATAATTTTTTTTAACTGAATTTATTCACTTATTTATTTGTATTAATTATTATTTTAATTTTTTTATCTTAGTTTAGAATTTTAATTTTATTATACTTACATTCATTTGTCACTTGTACTAATATTTGCACTTTCACTCACCTTTACACTTTTGCTTACATTAAAATTTACACGCATACTGAGATTTCATCGTATGATACTATTTTAACTAATATCAGTGACGATAATAAGAACCTCATATATCACATAAACAGTTTATACTTAACATAATGTGCCATGGTGGTAACATTTATTAGGTGAACACTAACACTAAACACTTTCCTATCCATGTCTGAATTAAACATTAACACTTAACTATGGGTAGGGTTCACCATACTTCTTGCTGAATTTTGGCCATATACGAAAATTCACCTCCTTAATACGCGGTTAAATGGATTTCAAGTTTTCTCAATACCCTTTATTTCTTGTTCCTCTCTTTCATGTATTTTTTTTTGTTTTCCTTGCAATTACGTCGATTTTTTTATTTATTTTTATGATTTTTTATATTTTTAATTCTTCATAACCCCTTGCTTTTTTATTTACCCCTATGTCTTTATGTATGTATATACTCCAATTTAATCATCCTTTGTTATAGCCTCCATTTTTACCTCATATAATTTCTATCTTACTTTTAATCACATTTTTTATTTGGGTGTTCGTTCCATGTTATTCAATTATTATAAATTTTCCATCTTATTTTATTATCTATTTATTTAAATATCTACCGTTCAAATTTTTGCAGGGTTTCCATTTCACTCCTCACTAATAATTTCTCTATAGGTTCTTTTTAATATTAGTCTATATATGTCTAATCTATTTTTATTTCAATTCTTGAAGTTTTCCTCTCACTTCCCACTTAATTCTTTATGTGTGTACATTCATTAATAGATTTGTTACGAATTTCCATGATTTTTGGCATTCCTTTATTAGCTTCCTCTTATGTTAACCATATTCTTTTGCTTTGCAATTTATAATTTACATATATATATTCGTGTAAGTGTAGATTTTGCTAATTTCTTTTCTACATTTTCTAGGGTACTTAAATTCCTTACCAAAAGACAAACATTTTTGCAATTAGACATTTTTAAATATAATATTTAGAGATTTTGCCAAATCCTTAAGTCATTATTAGTTTACTTCATCTGTTATATTTTAACACAAAACCCAATTCTTATTTCCATTATTATTGCCCCTTATTTTACCAAGCAAATAAAACGAAATCCTTATCCTCATTTTTAGATAAAAATTTTACTTAACAATCAAAACAAAACTCTTAATATCATTATTAGCTTTTTCTTTTCTTTTAATTTACCTTCCCTATTTCCATTATTGCATCCTTTAATCATATACAAAAATATAACTTTTTGAATGTGCATTTCTATTTTCCGAATCTTCTTAATTTTCTCTTAACATTAATTCACATGTATATGTATAAATATATGTATTGAGATACCCATATCACTCACTATTGTGAAAATTCACATTCCACTATTTTTAATTTCCATTTCATTTTCTGCTTATTCTTAAATGTGTGCTAATTTCATTCCATCATTATTATTTTTTTTTTTAATTTCCATTTTGAGCTAAATATTCTTGTAATAGTTATCAGTTCAAATTTATTTGTTTCTCTTATCTTTCCCATTCCTAAGCACCTAGCAAGCACCACAGCATCCCACCAACACACAACCAAATTTAAAATAAAAAATCAAAATGAAATAAACAAAAAATATTGTACAAAAAAACCTTTAAAAGTGGTTTCATCCACAAGGTCTGGTTGTGTAACACCCCGAAAATCTTTTGCATTTAACATGCATCGAACTCCATTATTTTGGGCCTCTTGGCCATTTAAACCTCCCATAATAGTTAAATTTTATGATATTTTGCTATACCATAATGACAAGTATCAAAGGAAAAAATCAACGAGGCAGGAAGCAAAGCCCATAAGCCCGCGATTCGACACGCTGTTAGCCCGCACGAGCAACCCCGCGTGTGCACATTACGCCACATGGCTGCACACAGTGCGCAATAAGGTTGCACCTGCACGCGTGGTAGGCAACTAACAGGTGCACAGTGCGCGATATCGCCACCTACACGCGTGCCCAGCACGTAGCAAGGCCGTGCATAGCGTGCTGATAGCCAGTAGCCGATGAGACGACTGTGTTATCCCATTGACCATGCTTGGCCATGCTAAGTGGGCCCCACGACCACCCGCTTTGCTCCCCTTAGCTCCTTTGATTTTAACACCTTGTCGCACATTTGAACTGCCTTTTTTGCCTATTTAAAGGCCCCTGTTTCCCACATCCTTTCACACTCCCTTTTCCCTTCCATTTTTAACTCTTCTTAGCACTTCATTTTTCCCTTCCATCCTCTGCTTTTTTGAGAGAAATACTTTGAAAGAGAAAGAGAGTATTTGAAGAGGAAAAGAAGCTAGAAGAAGATGAAAAAGTTGGGAACTTACAAGCTCTTCAGGGGTCTCTAAAGGTCCCTTCTTCCATCCCTAGAGACTTAGTTGGCTTCGGTTATGGTAAGAGATTCTTTAGTATTTTTATCTACATTTTTAAGTGCTCTTTTTAGTTAATTAATTTGATGAAATCGGGTATTTATTGAGATGGGCTTTTATGCTTGTTTGGTGCGTTATTTTGATAATTAGTCACGATAAAAAAATTTTAAATGACGGCTTGGGAAATGGACTTTCATGCTTGCTTTGGTAGTTTATTTTAATTCATGATTGTTCGGTGATTTATTTAGATGCATGATATTTTATTGTTGATAAGATGGCAATTGAGGATACATTTAGGCTTAACCCTTTATCTTACCCTTGGTAATGACAAAGAAGGTTATTATAAGGAGCTCCACCTTCAAGGAACAACTCGAATGGTCAAACCTGAGCATATAGGCCTATGACCCAAAATGTCAATGAGCCCCACCGAGTTCCGAAAATGAAACTCGATATATTATGATTATTTGCAGCATAATGTATGATCATTATACCATGCGATTATGATGCATAAATTCCTACTAGAATAGCTGCTTATTTATGTATATGGCATTAATGAACATGATTGGTGCATGAGTTCACTTGATGTTTGACATTGTTTAATCCATAACACATTTCACATGATGCATAAAGATATGATGATTTGAAATTTACATACAGATCTTGGCCCTTCACTTTACCTTGGTAATGGCGAAGATGGTTATCCTAATGAGTCTAAACTCCAAGGGGATGACCTGAAGGTCAAGACTAGGTAAACGAGCCTTCATGTCGGACAAGAGAAATGAGCCTTTGAGATAGAGATATGAAAAAAGGGCCTTCGATCTAGATAAGTTATAGAATCCCGGAGGGTTCAGAAATGGTTGCATTTAACATGTAGTATGCATATGAATAGGATATGAAATTGTCGTGAGTATAAAGTAAACAAGTAAAAAAAATGTCTGTTCGACTGTGATCTCTTAGGGGTCTCTGTTTCTCCCCCTCCAAAAAAGTGTTGGTGAACCACTCTCTGTGACGATTGGCATTCTTTTTGGGGAGAGTGGATATGTGTTAAGTACATGTAGGGCCACAGTGGCAAAATACGACCGTGGTCATAGTATAGATGGTAAAATGATAATGGCCTAGGAATGGGTTGATTATTCACATCGGTAATGGTGTTCTTAGTATAATTGTTTCACCGAATTTCTTAATAAAGACAAGGGTTTTCCGAATGATTAAATGACCCATGACATCCCCAATATTGATTACAATATAAGGGTGCCAGATACCAATACAAAATACGAGTGCATTAAATAGAATATACGCAGGAAGAATTTTTACTATACGAAATCCCTTACAAAATATATGAGTTCCCAATTACATATACAACTGAGGCCAGAAGTGGCAACAAAATACAAAATATAAAATATAAAAGAAGGCCACTTCTTTTACCATATAAACGAACTCATCAGAGTGTGGAACAAGATATGCACTCGTCAACGATCATGGATCCATAGGATCCAGGCAAGCTTCAAGGGGTAAGTCGGCAAACAACTCATCGCAAACATTCTCTTCAAGATTATCTAGGGGGGGGGGGGGGGGGGCTGGGTTAGCATAGAAGGGGTGAGTTATGTGAAACTCAATAAGACATACATTATTAAATTGACATAACTAAGAAATCTTAAAGGTGTTTAAGAAAATACCCTTTTGCTGCTTACCATTTACAACGATTATATGAGTACGATCAATGTAAGAAAATATTTAATTAAAAATATCATGATCATCAAAACAACATAATAATATGAGTACGATCGATGTAAAAAAATATTTAATTAAAAATATCATGATCATCAAAACAACATAATAATACAGATAACTCACTAAGATAGAAAATCAAATAAATCAGAATAATCACTGTTATTAAGCCTTTTACCATACTTCGCGTGAAGTCCTTTATGACTTTTTATCTATTAGTTAATATAGACTCCCAACTACCATTGTGGTGATATTATTGGCAACTTATGGCATACTCAAGATTACCATAGTAATTTAGATGGAGAGATTGCATTAAGCCTATTAACTTCTAACGGATATCATCATCTAGGTTAACATGGCTGGTTTCCTTCCAACTCAAGCATCAATGACTACATGACCTTTACCAAGGTGATAAAGAATCTTGCAGTCATAATCTTTCAACAAATCAATTCAGTGCATTTGCCTCATGTTTAATTCTCTTTCCAAGAGCAGATACTTTAGGCTCTTATGGTTGGTGTAGATCTCGAAGGTTTGGCCATAGAGGTAATGACGTCAAATCTTCAAAGCATGCACAATGGCCATTAACTCAAGATCATGAGTGGGGTAGTTGTACTTGTGGATTTTGAGTTGTCTGGAACCATATGCGACTACCCGTCCATGCTGCATAAGAACACAATCTAAACCAACATGAGAGGTATCACAGAATACCTAAAACCTCCCTGTATTGTCGAGGAGGATCAACACTAGAGCAGTGTAGAGTGGAAGCTTAAATTCCATAAAAGATTCTTCACATTTCTCATCACAATGGAAGACTACTCCATTCTTGGTGAGACGAGTCAAAGGGGTTAAAATTTTAAAAAAGCCTTCGATAAAACACCAATAATAGTTGGCTAGACCCAAGAAACTACGAATCTCGGTGACATTGGTCTGCTGGTTCCAAGTCACAAGTGCCTCGACTTTAGAGGGATTGACGAAAACTCCAGCACTGAAAATCTCATGGCCAAGAAAAGATACTTGGTTTAACTAAAAAGAACACTTATTAAACTTGATGTAGATATGGTGTTCACGAAGGGTGATCATGATACGGGTCAGGTGATCAACATGCTCTTCCGGGCTCTTTGAGTACACTAGGATGTCATTGATGAAGATGATGACATAATGATCCAGTGCATGGAAAAAAACTTTATTCATTAAGTCCATAAAGGCTGTGGGTGCATTGGTAAGTTCAAAGGGCATAACTTTAAACTCAAATTAGCCATACTTGTAGCGAAAGGCCGTCTTAGAAATGTTCTCTTCCTTCACTCCAATTGATGGTAGTTAGATCAGAGATCAATCTTCAAAAACATAGAAGCATTCTGCAACTGATTAAATAAATCATCTACGTAGGGTAGAGGGTACTTACTCTTTTTGGTCACTTGATTAAATTCACGGAAGTCAATGCACATACGGAGGGATCTGTCCTTCTTCTTGGTGAATAAGATAGTCGCACCCCAATAGAAATGACTACAGCAGATGAACCTCAGTCCCTGTAGTCTAGAAAGCTAATGTTCCAATTCTGTAAGTTCTACATGGCTAATGTGATAAGGGGGTTTCATAATTGGCTGGGTACCTGGAATCAGGTTAATCAAAAACTCTATCTCCCATTCGGGAGGTAGATCTGGTAGCTCTTCTGGAAATATATCCAGAAAATTACATATAACAGGTACTGAAGAAATTGTTGGGTCGTAATCCATGTTCCTGTCTAACACAAGGTGAGCAAAGCAACGAAAAGTTTTTGAAAGAAAATACTCTTTATTTATTTTTACATAATTTATATAAAACAAGACAAATTTGCTGCCTAGGTGAATGTAGTTTTACAATTTTTGTCTCGGAATCAATAATTACTTTATATTTTTTTAACTAGTCGATACCTAGGATTATATCAAACCCTGAAAAGTCTAATAGTATCAGATCTGTAGTGAGTTCTTTCCTGAGGCATTTACTTTACAATTTTTATATACATAAAAGGTTTCTAATAGTCCCCTAGAGGGTGTCTCTACAACTAAAATCTTTCCTAGAGGTTCCAGCCTAAGGTATAATTTACAAACAAAATTACAAGATAAGAAAGGAGTGAAAAACACCTATATCAATCAAAGCACGTGTAGTAGTATTATGAACAGAAAGCATACCCTAAATGATAACGGGTGCGGTGGGAACATCGGGCTCATCCAGGTGGTAAACACGTCCCTAGGCAATAGGTCTGACGAGATCCTTGGGCCTCTGTGGGCAATCCTTTACCAAATGTTGTGTACTCCCGTACTTATAATAAGAGTGGTTCAGGCGTCGGTAGGATGGTCACCATAGTAGCAGCCACAATATCGGTAAGGGGGAGAATTCTGAATAGGGTCTCTGGTAGGCGGGCTAAAGCACTAGGGGCTGGGACAACACATGGTCTCTTGTATGAGATATCAGCACCAAATTCAGGAAATTTTTTCTTTTGTTACTGTTGCTGCTGACTGCGGAACTAGGTGATGTGCTGGTTGCGGGTTGAGATAAGGTCTTCGAAAAACTGGGCATTCTCTAGTACCTCACCATAGGAACTGGGCTTGGACATGGCAACTCGATCAAAAATATCTGGGTGAAGACCTTTCAAGAACTTTCGGGCCTTCCAAGCTTCAGTGGATACCAACAGTGGAGGAAACCTTGACAACTAGATAAACTTAGCTGCATACTGGCTAACCATCAGATTTTCTTGTTGGAGTTCTATAAACTCCTCTTTCTTTTTATCCCGTACATAAGCTGGGAAGAAGTTTTCATAGACGTCCTCCATAAATATTTCCCAGGTGGTGGGAGTCAGCAGTAAATCCTTCTTCACTCACCACTAGTGAGCCGCTTCTCCAGTAAACATGAAAATAGCCAAAGAAACCTTAATGCTCTTCTGTCACATCCATTACTATGAAGAGCTTCTAAATTTCCTGGGTCTAGGCTGTAACAACCATGGGATTGGGACCGTTGTTGAAGTGAAGATGGTTCAACCTTTTGAACTTTGTGATGTGTTGGGAGATAGGATGGTCAATGGGATGACACTCAGGAGGTGCTGGAGGCTGACAATTATTGGTCTGACTATGCACAGCAGCTGCTGTCAAGCCTTGAATGGCTCGCAACAACTCGTTAAATTCGATCTTAGTCAGTTTGTCTTGGGCCTCGGTTCTTTCTACTAATGGTCTCCCCCATATCATTTCCTTCAAAATTAAACGGGAGACAATAAGTAGGGATTTCAAGGAAGTTTCTAAATAAGTTTTCTAGAAAGAAGTTTCCTATACGCTAAGATTTTTCCTAACTCTAGATTGGCCTTAATGTAAGCAATTTTTCCATAGATTCTGCTTTGATACTACTTGTGACATCCCCAATACAGATTATAACATATGAATGCCAGATATCAACACAGAATATGATTGTATTAAATAAAATATATGCGGCAAAAATTTTTAAAATACAAAATTCCTTATAAAATATGAGTTCCCAATTATATATACAATTGAAGGCAGAAGTGGTAACAAAATACAAAATATAAAATACAAAATACAAAATACAAAATACAAAATATAAAAGAAGGTCACTTCTTTCACTATGTAAATGAACTCATCAGAGTACGGAACAAGACACGCACTCGTCAATGATCATAGATCCACGGGATCCAGGTAAGCTTCAAGGGGTAACTCAACGGACAACTCATCATAAACATCCTCTTCAACGTCGTCTGGGGAGGACGGGCCAGCATAGAAGGGGTGAGTTATATGAAACTCAATAAGGCATACAATATTAAATTGGCATAACTAAGAAATGTTAAAGGCGTTTAAGAAAATAACTTTTTGCTGCTTACCATTTACAACGATCCGTAAGAGTAGGACTAATGTAAGAAAATATTTAATTAAAAATATTATGATCATCAAAACAATATAATAATACAGATAACTCATCAAGATAGAAAATCAAACAAATCAAAATAATTACTGGTATTAAGTCTTTTAGTATTCTTCGCGCGAAGTCCGTTACGACTTTTTATCTACTCACTAGTATGAAATCCAAACTACCACTGTGGTGACACTATTGGTAACTGATAGCTTGCTACACCATGACTGATTTGTCACACTATAGCACTATCTATGACCATGGTCATGCCAACCATTGTAGTCCTAAAGACTATGAACATGATCGTACTTCGGTGCAATGGTCCTAAGATCTCCTACACACTTTCCCGCCATCATCCATAGGGAGTGGTCATCTCACATCTTTTCAGACAGGGTGGGGACAATATAAGTCGATAAAATAGTCTAACAGATTAATTCATATTTCATGTATCCATTCATATTTTTCATGTCATGTCAACAATTTCATATAATCTCTTCTCGTATCAATTGCAGTTCAACTTCATTCATGAAATAACAAACTACACCTTTACACGATGCATGTATAATTAAAATAACATTATTAATTAATAACTCCTCACACCCTCAAAATCATGTCACTATTATGCGATAAAATGAACATTCATTTCAAGATTTTTCTAAAAAAAATGGCTCTTAAAATGTGCAAGGAAATATTGAATTCCTTACCAAATACTGATGAGTCTTTGTAAGCTAGTCCTTTTTTTTTCTCTTTTTCCTTATTTCTCTCTCTAACTTTCTATCTCTAGAATTTTTGTCTTTGGGGGTGAAAATGGGTGAGGAAGAGTGGTAGAGGAGGTCTTTATTTATAAAGAAATAGAACTGTTGGATTTGCAACAAGTATTGCGAATCTGAGATGAGAGAGAAAATGATGACATCATCAGTGTCAGCTGGCCAAGGAAGAGGCACAGCTCCCAAGGCAGCATAGGTAGTGACGCGAGGTTGTGGTGATAGCAACACGTGGCTAGAGGCACTGCACGCAGTCCAAGTCTACCATGCTGATGCTTGTACAAGATGAGGTTTACGTGCGCGCAAGCTGTCCTGCGCATATGGAACTCACTTGTTGGTGATTAATGATCACCAACACTCCTATATTGTTACCTTAGTTATAGTTAGATTTCGTCACTTGCTGGTGATTAATGATCACCAAAATCCTTCCCACAAATAGGTCTTTTGACGTGTATCGAAACTCTGCATTTTTTGTTACTATTGGGACCTGACTTTTCTAAAAATGTTCCTGATTGATTCATTTCAATTCTTTTCTATTTCTCATTTCCTACATGCTCTTCCATATTCCCTTTATTGTACCATGCGTTTTATTTCGTTAAACTACTTAGGAATTTCTTGAAATATCTGCTCAAAATCTCGATTGAAGTATGCCTACCTATATCGTTTGTGTTTTAGTATTAGCTCTATTTCTTCTGTTTCATAGTTGTTTACGAGTTATTCTCTCTCTCTCTCTCTCATGAGAACATTGCACATACATATGTCAATAGGTGTAAAAGAATGAATGAGGTCGGTGGGGGAAGGGTAGGGATTTACTTGTGTGTACGACTCTTTGGTCACAGGTTGTTATGGCAACTCAAAGGCACTCCTCGGTTTAGACCTTGTCTCCCTTCTTCCCTTTGACTACATTGCCCCCCCTGGTTTTAGGATTCCCCATCTCTTCACCTCACTTTTTCTTCCTCTGTTTGCAAAGTCTTTCGAGTCTCTCTCATTGCATGCTACTTCTCTTTTTGACTTGGATGTTTTCTACTTAACAAAAATGAAGAGGAAGGATTTATATACGAGATCCTAGACGTGATTAAGCAGTCCAATCACATACAGGGAACGTGGGTTATTGGATGCATCTCATTAAGTGTAAATGTATCCTTTTACACACATCTTTAAATGCTGACCATCCAAATTTTCTTTTCTGCAATCGTGATCATTTATTTCTCCACATTTTTGTTTGAGATTGAGCGTTTTTGGGTCATTCGATCCCCTTATGATCTTTCGTGGTTGATCGCAACCATTCATTTCCATTTCGTCTTTGCCACCTTGCATGGCTGGTCAAATGCCTAAGCTAGGTTTGTTCCTAGACACCTCACATGCTGAGGTGTCCCATTTTTTCTATTTTTAGATTTTCCCTTCCTTTCTATTTTTCTTTCGGTTTGGCCCGAATTCTATTTTTTTAATACTTTCCCTTTTCCATTTTCTTTTTATTTTAGTCCAAATTTTATTACTGCTTATTATTATTATTGCCATTTTATTTATATCTTTCTTTATTTTTTAATTTCTTAGGGCTTATGTCTTTATTTTTTGTGTACACCATGCTCATAAAATTATTTTTGGTGCTTATAATACATACATTAAATTTTAAAAAAAATTATGTGGGCTATTACAATTACTCCCCTCCTTTAAAATTTGTTCCCCAAATTGTTACAAATTTCAAAAAAATAAAGATATTTAACTCGCATCTAGTCGTTGTGTTCCCATGCTGCTCTCTGTGAGTGGTGTTGCTATAAAATTTTAACTAGGGGAATTACTTTTGTTCTCACCACTTTTCTTTGCAATTCAATATGCTTATAGGCAACTCTTTATAGAACAAGTTTTTCTCAAGTGGAAGGCGTTCATGCTGCAATACGCGGGACGAATTAGGATGATACTAGTGTGACATTGACATGTGAAACACATCAAGGATGTTCGACAAATCCGGTGTCAGTGCTAGCGATGTGATAAGAACCGAGGAAAAGAGTAGTAATAAATAGGAGGTTTATGGGACCATTAAAGGATATAAAAGGCTAAACAATAATGAGCTTCATGGACATGTTCAAAAGTGTTCCTGAAAATATAGTGACCATGTTATCACCACCCAGATGCAAACTCAGGATAGCAAATATGAATTAATTACACTTGTATCCCTGTCTAAGAGCAGGCAGAATTAGAAAAGATGGAAAAATAGGAAGTTATTAGGTCTTACAGCCAAACAAAGACTCAGTCCATATATCTTGATCCAAAGAGAAGCCCAACAGGTGGTGTGGGTATGGATACTCATAGCCTACACGTGTGTAGGCCTCCCCATGTGTGACACATGGCCCCCGCATGTGCGAGCACCCAGCCCGCACGGTCCTACACGAAGGATGTGTGAGCAATAACACAAGGTTGCGCCATAGCTCACGCACTAGCACATAAGAGGATGACCGAACGCACAACCCATGGGCATGCGTATGCAAGGCATCCTGCAGACCAAGCTTGCCCTGTAAGCCCACACGGCCCACTTGGCCCACCTACGTAACCTGTGGTCTGACCCGCGCATCCAACAGCCCATTCTTGTGGCTCTTTGTTTCTAGTCCTTTTTGAACTCTTTTTTCTCACTTTTTTTAATTCTACAAGGACATTTCTACAATTATTCCATATACAAAATATGCAAAATTATAGGAGGAATTCTACTCAAAATTGAAGAACAAAAAAAATAAAGATCCTTGAAGATTTTAGAGGAGGAGTTTATTAGTTTATTAATATTTTAATGTTAAACTTTATCTACATGATTAATTAATTATTATTTTAGGATAAGGATAAGAATTTAATTATTTATTTATTTAAGTAATTGTTTCCTAGTTAATTTAATTCTTAGAGTTTGGATAGGAATCCTAAATCCCATTTCAACTAGAAGTAGAAATTAAAAGCCGATATAAAGGCATCATCTCAAGCATTGTAAAAACAACAATTTGAGAATTATTAAATTAAAGCTTTGAATTTTTCTTTAATTAGCTTTGTGCTAATTTTTTCTCTTCAAGTTTTTCGAAGTAAAAAGAGCTTTCCAAAGTTTTGATTGAGCTGAGGAGTTGGGATCGATTTATTGGGTAAGTCTATGGTGTCTTTCTTTTCCTTGTTTTTATTCCTTAGTTTTTGTTTTTGCACTCCCTTTAGGAATTGTATATTCAATTAGAGGGAGAGGTTTAATTAGGTGATTAAGTTTCGACATTGCATACATTTGAGTTGAGGTTCCCAGAGTCAAAACAATCCTTCCCATACCCTCTCGCGTCAGGTGATATCAGAGCTTAGGCTCCTAGTAAACCTATTTATCTTAATTACTCTAGCATTTTATGAATTAATTAAGATTCAAATTTATTTTGAATTATTAATTCATATTGCATCTCACTTAAATTCATAACTATCTGTCAAACTCAAGTTGTTTTGTTAAGCATATTAAAAAAATCACAAAATTAAAAATCCAAAACATATCTCAATTGCACACCATAAGGCAATTGGAATGTTGTTGCATTCTTACATTCAAAAGAAAAGTAACCGCCTAGTAGTGTGACTAGAAAACCTTTATGGAGTCAAAGGCAGAGTACCTCATGAAACACCTTGAAAACCTTTGCACTTAATTTGTAATGTGAACCCGTATTTATTTGGGCCCTAAGTCCCCTTAAACTCCTTAAAATATTTTGTAATTTTAATTTTTGGATAAATACCGTATTTCATATTTTATTTAATTAAATAATTATTAAAATTTATTTTTTTATTTTATCATAGAAAAATTATATTTTATTTGTTATTAAAATAAATTTCAAGAAAAAAATAGAAAAAAAGTGGAAAAATCTAGTGGGAGTGGCCGTGGGAAAGATCCCACCAGTGCAAGCACCACACGTCGCATAAAGCCTAGTCTGTGTGCATGTACCATTGCGCACAGACGGTCGCAGCTCCATGCGCTCTGTGCGTGCGCCGTCCGAACAGTAGGCTTACGCGCAACGCCCTACGTGTTGTAGGTCCCGCACGCAGCCGGCTAGGCTGGCTTAGGGTAGCGTGCAATGACCTCAGGCAATTAGCGCCGCCCCCTTGGGCATCGTGTGCTTGCTTGGGCAGTGTGTGCTGCCGGTTGGGCAGCAATCCGCCATCAGTTTAGGCGGTGTGCTATCGTCGCTTTGGCGATGTGTTGCCGTCGATTTGGTGGCGTGTCTCTATTTTTTGCATTGTCATCACATCTTGTCATCCGTCCGTCGATCACATCTGTTAGTTGTCACATCACTTTTTTTCCCATTGACTTTCTCTCTCCTCACCAGATTTTTTCATTTGGTGCAAATCTAACGGTCCCCATTTTCTATAAATAGGGACCCTTCCTTCACATTTTCCTCATTATTTCCATTTCATTCTTCCATCCTTCTAGAGCTTAGAGAGAAAGGGAGTGATCTAGAGAGAGGGAGAGGAGAAGAAGAAGAAAAGATGTAGAAAAATTTAAGGTTTTGATAAAGGATTTAGTATTTATTTTTAAATATCCTAACGATAATTTCTAGAATAAAACTATTGAAGTTTGAATTTATGATTGCATGATTAAATTTTAAGTCTAAACGAAGTATATTTTATGTGATAATGCATGTTTCATGATCATCTATGAATTTGTTAAATTGCATGTGATTTAAATGATTTAGTTCTTGAAATTGATATTGATATGTGATGCAATTAACGGTGGAAAAGTGATTAATCATGAAATGGTATATAGACATGAGAAACATATATCAGTATTGATATGCATAATTCATATAGTGTTTTATTAGGTTTTTTATCGTTGAGGAGTTTCTGTTTCTCCCCTATCTGGTATGAAAAGGTGTGAATGGACCGCTCCCTGTGGATGACAGTGTACCCTTTGACGAGAGCGGTGACATGATGTGATTTTAGGGGTCACTGTTGGTGATGTACAATTGTGGCCATAGTTAACATGTAGGATCACTGTGGTTGGCACGACCGTGTTCATAGATTGTTTCATGGTTTGACAAGCTATAAATGTATTGTTGGTTCGACAAGCCGCAAATTGCTATTATAAATGAACTGGTCGTTCCACATGGATAGCCGAAAATCTGTACTGCCTTCAGTAGATGAAAGTTGGAACGACTTCTTGATTTGATTAATATAACTATGGCATGATGGATTTGATGTTTTCTTTAATAAATAAATTATTTTTATAATTTAAGAAAAGACCCTGACATGACTCTTGATGGTAAGTATTGATGACATAATTGATCACTTTTAAAACCTTATGATGTTATCTAAATACTATTTTCCTTACTGAGTATATAAAACTCATCCTTTTCCATGCTCTTCTCCAGATGAGGAAGATAGTGAGGAACCGATCGCTGACCCATACCCCTTGAAGCCTTTGAGGATCTCATGGATCCATCAACCTTTATGAGTACATAACTTGTCCC
>NW_019014624.1:1210888-1223645 GCF_000150535.2 Carica papaya | reverse complement strand
TTACGCCTAGTCTGCATACAAATCCCACATGAAGAAATGCACATTAGGTGCGTGCAGCTCTGCATCTGCCTAGCACGAGCGGATCCCGCACGTAGACCTATCGCGTCAAGCGTGCAACTGACGATCCTTGGATTTTCTGAATTATCCCTGCATAATCTAAAATAATTATCACGTACCTAAAAATAACCTAGGAATCAAAAATTGGTAAAAAAATCCTTTCTGACCAATTTTGGGTTTCTGGCACGACGGCATTGTCGTGCTCCGACAACTGCACCACCGCCCGCTGCGGCGGTTTACCTCGACCTGGTCGTTTTCGGCCAGTGTTGGCTAGTTTTAGCTGACTTTATATGTATCCTTGTGAAAAAGCACATTATGGGGTCTCGGTTGGCTGAAAAAATCAGAAAATAGAAACCTACCGGCAGTAGTATTTTTCAGGTGAAGTGGCACCACCGGATCACCCTCGCGGCAGGAAGTTTTTCTTCGGTCAATGTGTAGAAAATAAAATGGTGAACACAACGGTGGAAAAAATGCACGAAATGGGAAATGGATAGGGGCTCATCAGAGGAGGTTGCGGGTTCTACCTGTGGCGGCGGCACCAGGCTTTACCCACTGTTTATGGCTCACCCGCTGTTTCTTTTGCTTGATTTGGCCATGGGAGTGCTTGGAATCAAATTCTGAGCGGATAGGATAATTCTTACCTTTTTTGGTAGTCAGAGGTGGCTGCGGTGCATCGGCGGTCAATGACTGGCTCCCTTCTCTGGTGATTTGTTCTTCTTCTCCGGTAGGAGGCTGGCAGCTAGGGTTTGGGTTCAGTATGATGCGAAATATTTATACTCATTTCGCGTTAACATAGGTCGTTCATCACATTTGATTTCTATCGTCCGATCGCGTTTAAAGAAAAAATAAATCTGAACCGTTCATCGCAATTTGATCTCGATGGTCCGATTGCGTTTAAAGGAGGAACAAATCCAGGCCGTCCACGCCCACAGGATCGATCCTAGGCCGTTCAATCTTTAGACACGCAGATCGCCCGTGTAGCATCCTGTGTGTCATTGACGTCAGCGCGCCTTGCCATATGGCATACTCCGGTTCGTCAGGGTTGCTGACTAGGCGGTCCTACTTGCTAAAAACTTCTTTATTTGCACTCTGACCCCTAATTTTTTATTTTTCTTTCAAAAACACCTCCCAACCCCAAATTTTTGCTCCTTTTTCCTAAAGTTATTTTCAATTTCATCCCTAACCTATTTTTTTCATAAATTCAACAAAAAATTAAAATAAATTAATTTAAAAATAATTTTATTTTTTATATTTAAAATGTTAAAATTAATCTCTGGCCAAATTTTGGGTCCGAGTATTATAACTCTCCTCCCTTAAAAGAAATTTGGTCCCTCAAATTTGTCTCCCTCTCACTCAATCGAACAATTAGGGGTATTGACCTTTGAAATATGATTCTAGCTCCCATATGGCCTCTCTGTGTGTGTAATTTTACCATAGAACCTTAACAAAGAGAATTTTCTGTTTGTGGAGTACTCTGCTCTTTCGGTTTACAATACCCACTAGTACCTCCTCATATGACAGATCCTCCTGGAGTGAAAGGGGCTCGTGGGCCAAGATGTGAGAGGGGTCCAAGTTGTACTTAAGTAGCATGGACACATGAAACACATTATGGATTCTAGATAGTTCTGGAGTTAGTGTCAATCTGTAGGCGGCGATACAAATTCTGTCTAAGATATCAAATGGCCTAATAAACTGGGGATTTAGTTTCCTCCTCTTGTCAAACCTACTGATTCACTTGAAAGGGATGACCTTGAGGAACACTTGATCACCTTTCTCAAATTCCAAATCCCACTTCCAAGTGTCCGTATAACTCTTCTGTCTGCTCTAAGCTGTCTGGATATTTTTCCTAATCTTAATTATTTTGGCTGTAGTCTCCTACACAATATCTGGGCTGAATAATTTTCTATTACCCACCTCTTCCCAACAGATCGGCGATCTACAAGGGCAGCCATATAACATCTTGTATGGAACCATGCTGATACTTGCTTAGTAGCTGTTATTATAAGCGAACTCTATTAAGGATAAATGATCATACCAATGGCCCCCGAAGTCAAGAACATAAGCTCAGAGCATATCCTTCAGTGTACAAATCGTCCTTTCTAATTGTCCATCGGTCTGAGGGTGGAATGCAGTACTAAGAGACAGTTTTGTTCCCATGGCTTGCTAAAAACTAGACCAAAACCGAGAAGTGAACCTGAGATCCTTGTCGGATACTACTATCGTTGGCACTCCATGTAACCTGACTATCTCCCGAATATGCATTCTTGCTAACTTGTCCAAGGGGTTAGTCATCTTAATGGGCAAGAAGTGAGAAGACTTGGTGAGCCGGTCAATAATTACCCATATGACTTCATGTCCCAAGCGTGCCCTAGGCAATCCGGTCACAAATCCATGTGATGTGTTCCCACTTCCATTCCAGAATCAGTAATGGCTGAAGTAGGCCATCTGGGCATGCTCTGCCTTGACCTGCTGACACACTAGACACTTGGAAATAAAGTCGGCTACCTCTCTTTTCATCCCATTCCACCAAAACTGGGATCGCATACTTTGATATATTTTAGTGCTTCTAGGATGCATGGCAAACTTTGAGCTATGAGCCTTTATCATGATGTCCCTTTTCAACTCACTATCATATGGAACACACACCCAATCCTGAAATTTGAGCAACCCATCAGCAGAGACTCAAAATTCTATATTTACTCCCTGTTCTGCATCTTTCTTGAGAGCTACTAGGGTTGAATCGGCATATTGGACTTCATTTATTCTCTAGATCAACTCAGGTTGAATAGTCAGGTGGGCCAAGCATGTACCTCTCTTCAGGTCCTGAAGTTGTATCTGTTGTGCGGCCCCTATTACCCTGCATTTTGAAACTATTAGGTGAGCTAAGATACCTGCACTTTTTCTGCTAAGTGCGTCGGCTACCACATTGCCCTTGCTCGGGTGATACAAAATGTTGCAACCGTAGTCCTTGAGGAGTTTTATCTATCGTCTCTGACGCATATTGAGATCCTTTTGAGTGAATATATGTTTCAAGCTCTGATAGTCGATATAGATCTGAAAAGTATCTCCATACAAGTAATGGCACCAAGTCTTCAAGGTATGGATAATCGCGGCAAGTTCTAAGTCATGGGCGGGGTAGTTTTTCTCATGACTCTTCAATTTCCTATACCCATAGGCTATGACCTTCCCATGCTGTATCAGAACACAACCCAACCTCAAGTAGGAAACATCACTATAAACTGTATATCCACCTGTCCCACTCTGCAAGGCAAACACAGGTGCAATAGTCAATCGGTTCTTTAATTCTGAAAAGCTCCTTTCACAGTCATCGTTTCACTCAAACTTGACGTTCTTCTTTGTGAGCTGGGTCAAGGAAAAGCTAGGCTAGAAAATCATTCTATGAACTTGCGGTAATAATCTATCATCTACAGAAAGCTACGAATCTCTTTGACCGAGGTCAAATTCTCCCAACAAAGCACTGCCTCAACTTTTTTTGGGTTCACTAACACTCCATCCCTTGATATGATGTGCCCTAGGAAGGTAGTCTGCTCGAGTCAGAACCCACACTTACTCAACTCTATACACAACTTCTTTTTTCTAAGAACCTGCAAAACCAGAGTCAAATGGTGAACGTATTTCTCTCTGCTTTTTGAATATACCAGGATATCATCAATAAATACAATGACGAACTGATCTAGAAATTGTCTGAAAACCCTTTTCATTAAATCCATAAAGATGACTGGTGCATTGGTTAGTTCAGATGGCATGACCAGGAACTCACAGTGTCTGTACCTTGTTCGAAAAGCTGTTTTAGGAATGTCTTCTGGCTTGATCTTTACCTGATGGTAACCTAAACGCAGGTCTATTTTGGAGAAGACTTGGGCATCCTACAACTTATCAAAAAGGTCATCGATCCTGGAGAGGGATTACTTGTTCTTGATCGTGACCCTGTTCAGTCCCTTGTAGTCAATACATAATCTTAACATCTCATCCATTTTTCTTGCAAATGTGACTCCAACACCCCAAAGAGAAATACTGTGTCGGATGAACCCACTGTCCTGCAATTTCTTGATCTATTTCCTCAATTTTTCTATCTCTACATGACTCATGTAGTAAGGGAAAACTAAGATAGGCTGCGTGCCAGGTTGAAGGTTTATGGTGAACTCAACTTCCTCGTCCACTGGTAGTCTGGGAAGTTCATCAAGAAATACATTCGAAAAGTCTTGGACTACTGGATCTCTTGAATACAAATTTCTTTCTTAAGTTTGCCCAGTGTAGAGAAAACAACCGAATTAAAACACTATGTAATAAAGAAATTGCTATGAGAGAATAATATTCAAAACTTTTATTAGTTTGTAAATGACTCTTTGTTAGGAGGCTTAAATACAATTTCTCTCGTGGAAACAATTCACGATGGCGTGATACGCTGCTGGCTAGTTCATTCTTAAAATTACATCAAAGTCATGTGTTAATCTCTATTAGGTCCACCATGGGTGAAAATGAGTCCCGTGGAAATGGGACCAAATGTTGCTGGGGAGAGACTGGGTAGCCTTGTAACGGTGTCGGATGATACGGTGGGGGCTCCAAATTGTATTGTGATGGTGTTGGATGATATGACGGAGGAGCAGGGTTGCACCGAGGTGAGGTTAAATCTTCTCGTTGTAGGGGTGGCTCATATTGTGGAAGTGGTGGAGGGTTAAACAGTTTCCTCCTCTCTTCCCTAGCCTATTAGACAGAGATGAGTCTCTCTAAAATCTCGAAGAGCCGATCGACATCCTCTCAAAGTGACCCGTCCCGGGCTGCCCTATTCAGTAAGGGACCTCATCTCTTCGTGTCTTTGTACTTATTTTTTACAAGAAAGGTTTGGGTGATAGTTCTTATTTGGTATTTTTAAGTCTTTGTGTGAGGAATGATTCCGAAAAATGCCGCTCTGATACCAATTGTAAAGGCCCAGAAACTTAAATTGAAATAAAGTCATAAATTAAATGCGGAAGCAAAATAATAGAGTTAGGGTTTACATTCCTTACACAATACTTCACAATGCCCAATAGGACTACGGGACTATTCCTTCTAAAAGAACAAACAAAAATAAAAAAAATAAACCAAAGGCAAATAACTAAGCAATCCAAAGACGACCTTCACTAGCTTTTGACGGGAGTCCGGGTGGTGAACTATTCACAACCTTCTTGTTGATTGGGATCTAGATCTTGGTCCTCTTGATCTGAAATAGTTAATGAAAGGATAAACTAACCCAGTAAGAATGTCACACTAATCACATATACAGAAAACTGAAAATTAGTAAAAATTAGAAAAATAACCAATTGAGCCCTTAATTTCATGTAAATTCATTTACTATAAAGAAAGTCATTTATTCCATATTGTGTAATAAGTCTTTCCCAACAATAACTTATGAAAACTCATATTCATGCCTTATTATTTATCACATATAAGATGACAAGAAACGATCATTTTATATTTTTACCCACTTACCAGTATCTTGGGGGTCCATAGGGATGTCCTCCTACTCGTGACCCAATATTCAATTAAATAGTTAACCGGTCGCCCCATACCCCATCTGGTATGGGCACCAAACATGCCACCACCTCGATACCCCGTCCAGTATGAAGGTGAACCATATCTCCCAAATCTTTCTGGTAAGGGACTTCTCAATCCCGTCCAACTGAGGTAATGTTTACGGTAGGGTTCCCTATGTATCGGGTCCGTCCGCCCCTTTTTTGGGTACCTAATAAGTCTTTCCTATACAGATTCTTATTCATCATAAAAATTAACCATGCAATAACCATATTTCATTTTATACTCACTGTTCATTTAAACAACAATATAGTTTCACACTGCCAAATAACCAATGATCAGGATACCACCACGCAATATAGGGGAAACAAATAACAAAATAACTAAAGACACCCTAAAAACCATTAATTGAGTTATGCACCATATAATAGTAAACAAATATAGGCAATATAAAGAAATAAACTGAAAATCGAAACGACTGTGAACTAACCGGTTCTGTATCCACTAGTGACCTGTAATTATTTTTAAGATTCTCTAATTTTTCATAGAAACACAATTATTAATTATTAAGTCTTAATTTACCGTAACAGAGAAAAAGGTGAGGGATCCTTACCTGAATCGGTGTCCGGAATACTGAACTTTCTACTTCGCCTACTAACGGTCCCCGGATTTTCTGAATTATCCCTGCAGAATTCAAAACATTTATCACGTACCTAAAAATAACCTAGGAATCCAAAATTGGTGGAAAAAAATCCTTTCTGACAAATTTTGGGGTTTCGACACTACTGTGCTCCGGCGACTGCACCACTGCCTGTCGCGGCAGTTTACCTCAACCTGGTCATTTTTGGCCGATTTTGGCTAGTTTCAACTGACTTTATATGTATCATTGTGAAAAAACACGTTAGGGGGTCTCGGTTGGCCGAAAAAATAAAAAAATGAAAACCTACCGGCAGTGGTGTTTTTCGAGTGCGGTGGCACCACAGGCTCACCCTTGCGGCGGAGAGTTTTTCTTTGGTCAACCTGTAGAAAATAGAATGGTGAACACAACGGTGAAAAAATCGAATGAAACGGGAAATGGGAAGGGGCTCATCATATGAGGTTGTGGGTTTTGCCTGCGACGACGTCGTCGGGCTTTACCCACGGTGTTTAGCTCACCCGCCGTTCTTTTTGCTCCGATTTGACCATGAGGGTACTTGGAATTAAATTTTGAGCGGATAGGAGGTGGCTATGGTGCGGCGGTGGTCAGTGGTCGGCTCCCTTCTCTGGTGACTGGTTCTTCTTCTTTGGCGAGAGGCTAGCGGCTAGGGTTTAGATTCAGTGTGATGCGAAATATTTATATCCATCTCGCGTTAATCTAGACCATTCATCGCATTTGATATCAACCATCTAATTGCATTTAAAGAGAAAATGAATTTGGACCGTTCATCGCGATTTAATCTCAACTATCTAATCGCGTTTAAAGGGGGGTCGCCCGTATGGCATCCCGCGTGGCATCGACGTTAACGTGCCTTACCACGCAGCGTGCTCTTGTTCGTAGGGGTTGCTGACTAGGCGGTCCAATGTGGAAAAATTGTTCTTATTTGCACTTTAATCCCCAATTTCCGATTTTCTTTCAAAAACATCCACCGAACTCAAATTTTCACCCCTTTTTTCTAAAATTGTTTTTAATTTCATCCATAACCTAATTTTTCATAAATTCAATAAAAAATTAAAATAAATTAATTTAAAAATATTTTTTTATATTTAAAATGTTGGAATTAATCTCAGGCCAAAATCCGGGCCCGGATATTACAATGTGGATGTAATTAGTGATCTTGACAATAAAATAAACAAAAAGATCTACCATTATTTGGGGCCAGTGAGGAAAGTATTACGCAACAAACTCTACACATGCTGATAAACTTAAAAGATAACATTTAGAAAGAAACCATCTTCCACTCCAAATGTCTCATTAAAAGAAAGATTTGCAGTGTGATTATTGATGAAGGGAGTTGCATTAATGTCGCCAACACTCTACTGGTGGGTAGGGCATAGTTGACTTGTACACCACACCCTAATCCCTATAAACTACATTGACTAGATGACATTACGGAAGTCAATGTCACCAAACAGGTTCGAGTTCTATTTTTTGTTAGTATATACGAAGACGAGGTAACATACGATGTTGTTCTTATGCAAGTAAAACATCTATTGTTAGGGAGACCATGGCAGTATGACAAGAATGTTAATCATGTTAGTGGAAAAAATCATTATTCGGTGTGTATAGGAGGTCTCGCCCATATTCTAACTCCATTATCAAGAAGAGAATCATATGAATACTAGCTCAAGATTAAGAAGTCTTATGATGAGCTCATAGGACAAGAAACAAAGAAAAACAAAAGCCCCAACAAGGACCAAGAATTATTTCCTCGTGCAGGACCATTCACTTGTGCCTAGCTATTCTGCAGATTGCTTGGTACTTTTCTTAACTACCTTTTCTTTAGAAAAAAAAATTACAAATAGCATAGATTCAAGGGCGAACCTTCCCAAAGAAGGGGAAATGATGTGATAATGGGTGAGAAAAGTCCTTGTGACAAGTGGGAGACCCAAGTGCATGAATATTTCTAGAATCCAACCATCCGTGAGGATACAACAATAGGGGTTGGGGAGGGCGAAAGTAATTGTGCAATAATGTACTTCTAAGGCATGCTAGGAAGTGCTCCCGAATAGAGATTGCCCATGCGGGACCTCTCCAAATCCTATACTAGAAAAGAAGCAAATCAAGGGCTCATAAGGTATTAAATGGTCTTGGACATTTGCCTAGAAGGAAAAGGAACAAGCCATAGCCCAAGATAAAAAAGTTATTAGGCCTTACAACTAAGGAAAGACTCGACTCAAAGATTCTGGCCTAAGAAAAAGCCCAAACCATAGTATGGGTGAGTGTGCTCATCATGTACGCATGTGGGGGGAGTCACATGAGTAGGAAAAAACACTCGCACGAAGGAGCAGATGGGGCATGCAGGTAAACAAAAGCTGCATGCAACAGAGCCACGCATGTACGCGTACACACCCCAATAAACAGTGCATAGGAGAGCACACATGCGCAGGTTGGACCAGCTGCATACACGCATCATCCGCGTGCACAAAGAAGCTTTTACAGATGCTAGAAGCACGCAACTAGTAGGCCTGCACACTAGTTGCATGCAGATAACCTGTCCATAAGTCTTGATTCTAATTTGGACTCTTATTTCATTTCCTTGTTTCCATATAACTCCAATGCTACAACCTTTTGAAATTCTACTCAATGTTAAAGACTAAAACAAACATAAATTTCCACTAAGAAGTTCGACCAAAGGAAGAAGAAGTCTACTTCAAGTAATTTAGTCTATTTTATAATTTATTTGAAATCTTAGATAAAGATTTAATTATTTAATTAATTCCTAACAAGAGTCGTGATTAAATTAAGTCTTAGAATTAAAGTAGAAATATGTAATCCTATTATGAGTCGTATTAGTAGAATAAAGTCTATAAAAAAGCTTTAATCTTAGGTTTGTAACAACAACTATCAAATTTAAGAATTCAAAAAAAATTTCAAGTTTTTTCTTGCTTCTTAAAATTAGCTTTGCTAATTTTGTGAGTGTTTTTCAAGCGTCTTCTAAGGAGCTTCAGAAGCCTTGTTGAGCCAAAGAGTTCAGAATTGACTTATCGGGTAAGCCATTGCGTCTCTTTATTTCTTTTTTTTTTCCCAGTTACCTTGAATTACAATCCATATTGTTGGTTGTGGTTTTAAGTAGGAAGGGAAAATTAAGTGGTTAAGCTTTCTATTTTCTATGTTGTGAGAGGTTTCGAGAGTCAAACAACCTTTTCTTGTCCCTCCTGCATCATAAGCCCTCCCTAACTGACCTATATTCAACATATGAATATCAACCAAGGTAACTGATAATAAAAATAGGAATAGAAAAGACATCATGACTTACCCGATAAGTCGATTCAAGTCACTAGCTCAACAAGACGGCTGAAGAAACCTCACTTGAAGAACTCTTATTCTCACATATTAGCATAAGTTAATTAGTAAATAAACTAAAATTTTATTGATTTGAATTGAATTATGTATTATAATCTAAGTGTAAACCCTTTATATAAGCTTGCAACAAATTAATTCTAAATAAAATCAAACTTTATTATTTATCTCAAACTCTTAGATTATCTTAATCTAAAACTAAACGTATCATAATCAAAAAACTTAAGATAATAATTAAAAGAAAAAAATCAAAGTCAAAGTGCTCTTCTCCTCTCATGGCCAAATTTCACCATGTTTTCCTTGTCTTCTTCTTGAATTTTATCTTTAATTTGGTGAAGACTCCTTTTTAGGATGAATCTTATTTGAAAAAGAAAACAAATGACACGAAAAAGTGTGAAAAATGAAGAGAGAAGATTGTCCCTCTTGAGTTAAAACTCTCCCACACTGGCGGGAGTCTTTCCCATGTGGGATCTGTTTCCCACAACTTCTAGTTGCGCTAGAACTTGTTTTGTTCTTCCTTATCCTCTTAATGTTGCAACTTTAAGTCCTAGAAGGACTCTTTAATCTGATCTTGAAAGGAGATGAGTTTTAAATGAGGAAGAATTCCTCAATCTGCAAGAAAACCCATGGGATTGGGTTCCTTCCCTTGGCTACACATGTGATTAGGACACTCACATGTTTGACATGCTTAACCTGTAAGTTGCCCATGAAATCTGGGCTTTTTCTTGTAACTTCTTTGGCCTCTAAAGTCAACTCCTCAATTATTTACTCTTAGACTAAATAGTTGAAAGTTTATTAAAGTTTCTTGGACCGATTCCTTATGATTGGGCCTATAGGTATTTGGATCAAATTTTCTAACTCTCTAAGCTTATCTTGAATGATTTTGGATTGTTCTTGGGCTTGAGACTAGTTAGGAAACTAGAGTAGGCGGATTAGACTTTCATTTTTTGTTACAAGCTCGCGAAAATCCAAAGGGAAAGAGGAATCTATATTTTTGTGGGTTTGGGAATCCCTGCAGGTGTGGGATTTCTCTTCTGCGTGCCTTATAGGTGCGTGGATGTTGGGCCTATGCATGTTGTTTTGGTGCACCCGCGGATGGCCTCCTGTATTGTCCTTATAAACGCGGACTTCATCTCTCGAGCATTTCTCGCAGGTGATCTCGCGAACATGGGATTCTCCTTACTACTCACGGGCATACTTCTCTCAACTCTCTTAGAAATGCCTTTCTTATGTGTTCAAGTTCACATCAAACAATCATTCCTTACTCCTCTACAGTTAGGAGTTTAATGCATGTTATGATTTATACCCGACCAAATATTCTCATGTTGTTGGTCTAGTCAGCAGGTTTTTTTCTAATCTTGATAAAGATCACTAAGAGACTGTAAAATAGATTCTTAGATATTTAAGAGATACTCTAAGATGTGCTTATATTTTAGAAGCTCAAAATCAATTCTAAAGGGATATACAGATGTGGATATGGTCAGTGACCTTGATAGTAGGAAATTTACTTCAGGTCATGTGTTTACTTTTGCGAGGGGAATTGTATCATAATAGTCTAAATTGCAAAAATGTGTTGTTTTATCCACAACTGAGGTAGAGTATATAGCTACGACTAAAGTAGGCAAAAAAATTCTCTATATGAAAAAATTTCTTAAAGAGCTGCCTTTGAGGCAAGATAAATATATGATGAATTATGATAGCCAAAGTGCTATAGATTTAAGTAATAATGTCACATATCATTGTCGAACTAAGTTGACATCGGGAGCTCCAGGATAAAAAAATACATTGATCATGAACCCATTATACATAGCATGCAGATACTTAATTGTCTAAATTAAACCCTCTCTACTTAAATCACAATCAATAAAGTGAAATCTATTAAGTTAAATGGGAAAACAAAAAGGAATTAAAAAAACGTCATGACTTATCCAATAAGTCGATTCAAAATTCTCCGGCTCAACAAGATGATTGAAATAACCTCTCTTAAAGAACACTCCCTCTCAAAATTAGAAAATAAACTAAATAATTTTATTGATCTTAAAAGTTGTGAATTACAACCTAAAGTGAGGCCTTTATATAGGGTTTCACCAAATAAATTCTACTGAAAAAAGTCTTACAATTTAATTAAAATTCTATCCTAAATTTAGACTTATCTAAATCCCAAACCCAAATTAATAACAAAATAATCCTATGGATAAAGATTAACTCTAAAATATTAATTAAATATTAATAAAATATTAACTAGATAATTTTTCTCCTTTTTACCATATTCCATGTGCCTTTAATCTCTCTTTAGATTTCTAGTTGCTTTATAATTCTTCTTGGAAAATTGATCATGCAAATCACATTGGAAAAAGGATCAAGGAAGAAGAGTCCTCCTTGGCATCAACTCAGTCTACACGCCTTGCCTACATGGGCATGGCTTTTTACATGCACGCGAAATCTTACATGTGTGACTCCTCATACGCGCGGTCTCATGCTTCGTGTGTATGGCATGCTGCTCCCGTACAAGTGCGTTTCTCAGCATGTGGAATAGGCTTTCCCGCACGCCTCTCTCGTTTCCTCACAAGGAAAGCATCTTGTGGATGCAAGGTCTCCTTTCCACACATGCGGCTGCCCACACATGTGAACAAGAAGGTTCACATGAGCAGCACATGTTGACTGCCACTCTCCAAGGCCAGTCGACCTTGCTTGAATCTTATCTTGGGCCTCCTAATTAAGTTCCTCCTTGATCTATTCTTGGACCAACAAATTAAATGTTAGTTGTAACTTCTTGGTCTGACTTCTTGTGATTGGGTCAGAAGGTACTTGGATCCAGTTTCTTAACTCCCCAAACCCATCTTGAATGCCTTTGAATTGTTTTCCTTTTTGGGACAGGATAGGAAATGAACTAAACCCTTCTTTGGTTTCCTTATCAGTGCTCTAGCTAGTGGCTTCCAACTTAAGCGAAGAATCCTCGTGGGTTTTTACTCCTTCACAGGAATTCCCCTTGATACTGTATGGATTCACATCATCCCACCTTCTTTAAAAAGATTCATCCTCCAATCTTCACCTACATTAAAAAGAGAAACATAAAATATAATGAACACTCCATGCTTAACTGGTGTAAACGTTGTTGTTGACTCACTCTAAGACTTGATGACATGATATTAGAAAGATTTGAAAACT
>NW_019014624.1:1184016-1208791 GCF_000150535.2 Carica papaya | reverse complement strand
TATTAAGGTAATTAGAAAAATAAGAAGGAATTTAAAAGATGTCATGACTTATCCCATAAGTCAATTCAAGATTCCTTAGCTCAACAAGATGATTGAAGTAAGCTCTATTGATGACCACTCACTCTCAAAATTAGCAAATTTGATTTAAAAATAAACTAAATAATTTTATTGATATTAAAAGTTATGAATTAAAATATAAGGTGAGGCCTTTATACAAGCTTTCACTAGGTAAATTCTATTAAAAAATAAATACTATAATTTAATTGAAATTATATCTCAAATATAGACTTATCTAAATCCCAAACCCAAATTAATAATAAAATAATCATATAAATAAAGATTAACTCTAAAATATTAGTAAAATATTAATATTAACTAGAAGATTCTTCTCATTTTCACCGTATTTCCCATGTGCCTTTAATCTCTCTGTAGATTTCTAGTTGCCTTAGAATTCTTCTTAGAAAATTGATCTTGCAAATCACATGTAGAAAAAGGATCAAGGAAAAAGAGTCCTCCTCAACCTCAACTCAGTCTGCACGCCCTACCCGTGTGGGCATGGCTTCCCACAGGCGCTCGGGTGTCAACATTTATGACTCCTCATGTACGTGGTCTTATGCACGTGCGCGACTCCCATGTGAGCAACTTTGTGGGTGTGGCCTGCTGCTCCCACACTAGTGCACTTCTCAGCATGTGGAAGAGGCTTTCCCGCTTTCCCTCTTACTTCTTCACATGAGAAAGGGTCCCATGGATGCGAGGTCTCCTTTCTACACATGCGACTACCCGCATATATGAATAAAAAGGTTCACATGCGTGGCACATGTGAACAAGAAGGTTCACATACGCGGCACATGTTGTCCACCACTCTCCAAGGCCGACCAGCCTTGCTTGAACTTTGTCTTGGGCCTCCTAGTTAAGCTCCTCCTTAACCCATTCTTAGGCCAATAAATTGAATGGTAGTTGAAACTTATTGGCACGACTTCTTGTGATTGGGTCAGAAGGTACTTAGATCCAGTTTCTTAACTCCTCAAGTCCATCTTAAGTGTCTTTGAACTACTTTATTTTTTGGGACAGAATATGAAAAAACTAGACCCTTCCTTGGTTTCCTGTTCAATGCTCGGGTTTCAGGCTTTCAACTTAAGGAAGGAATCCTCACGGGTTTCGACTCCCTCATAGAAATTCCCTTTGATACTGTTCAGATTTATATAATAAGTATATTGATATGAGATATCATTGGATTCGTAAAGTGGTGAATAATCAAGAGATATTATTGAAAAATATTCATACTGATAAAAATTTAGCTAATATGTTGACCAAGGTAGTAACGCGTGACAAGTATCAGTCCTTAAAAAACTCATTGTCAAGGTGGATTTATTCCAGATCAAGCATATCTTCCAACAACCATTCCTCCACCACTTTGATCATATTATTATAGAAAATCATATCACATATGTGTTCTGCCTTGATTAAGATATTTAGCTCTCTTATATTCATAATAAGGGTAATACTTGCACAATTCATATGGTTTGATTGGCTCAACATAGCCCTTGGGTGGTTTGGTATTATCTGAGGCTCCTATGGATCTTCATGTTTATCTGTATATGAACCATGTTAATATTATGTAGGCCCATCCCAATGGGCATTAGTTTTGTTCGTGTTTTTATTTTTTTCCTCATTTGTAGCCAGAAAAAAGCCATTAAAACTATAAAAATGAAGAGATAGTATAAAAGTTAGAACAAAAGTCTCTCTTTAACCTATCCCCACCACAAGTTCATGGAACGTTCAAGTGTTGAAAAATGATGTATAGCACTAGAATAGAAGAAGTTGGCGGCAATAAGACATGCGACACAAACATTAGAGAGTAAGAATGATTTCATTACAACACTGGTGAGACGTGCAAAGGTAATAATGGAATAAAAACTCGAGGGAGGAGATGAAGTTCAGTATATAACAAAACTCTTGTTACTTTTTTTATTTTAAACCTATGAAGGTTTTATTCTTTAAACATTGTGAATTCTTGCATCTAGGATTCAAGAAAAGCCTAAATGAGTGAAATGAAATTGATAAATCCTAATATGAACATCTTTCCTTCTACTAACATAATATCTATTGCCTAAATTTTGAATCTTAAATTTGATTGGATATTCAAAGAATAAATCTAATAAATAATTGTAAAAGGATGGAAGATGTTTTGTATACAGAATTGTGAGAGTTTAGAGGTAGGAAGTTCTATTGTTTGAAATAATTTAAATATTAACTTTTAATAAAAAAATAAACTTAGATATTAAAAATTAAAAAATAAAATGTCTATTATACGTGAATAACATGTCAACATACATGTTACACCAACATAAAATGTGGCCATGTCATTTGTCATATACGTATAGTTTAATGGGTTTTAAATGACCATTTATAGTGATAGCTTATTTGAAAAAAGTTTGAAAGTATATGATCAATATGAATGAAAAATTAGTACAAGAGTTTATTTGAAAAAATTAAATTATACATGGACTTTCAAGTATTAATATTTTTAGCAACATAAATAACAACCACATCATCAGTCACATGTGAAAAAGTTTAATAAGTTCCAAATAATTGTTTGTTGTGCAATTTTATTTAGAGAAAATTTGAAAGTAAATGACCAAATAAATGTAAACTTGATTTAGAAGCTTATTTGAAAAAAATACAAAATATATAGGAGCTTCAAAGATACTTTGTCTGATTATTATTTTTGTGAAAAATGAATTAATAAATGTGCAATAATATCTTTATCAAATTATTCTTCGTATTAAATTTAATAATTTCTCATCATAATGTTCTTGACCTCCAACCTTTTTCATTGATTCCACTAGCACAAACATTATGCAAGGTTTTCGTTTTTTTACTCTATTTGTTAAATTTAGTTGCATATGTATTACGAACTGCATGTTAGATTATAACATTGCACTTACTGAAAACAAACCAAAAAAACATTAATCTTGAATATCAGAGAAGTATAAATTCTAATATAAATAAAAGAATATTATGATGATGGTGACTTTTGCAATATAAATACTTGCTATTTATAAGTTAAAAAATTTTTAAAACCTGAGATTAAAACAATTCCTAATATATATCAATCAATTAAAAATTTTATGTTCTTTAATTTATATTTTTATATTTAAAAATTTAAATAAATAATCTAAATAATGAACGTGAAAGACTTTAAATATTATTTAAAATATATTTTAAATTTTAAAATTCAAATACATAATACATTTAAACTAATTGAAAACATCAAATATTATTAATTGCATAATTATAAAAATATTAATATAGTAATTATATTTTTCTGCTTATAAAATTATTTAAGAAATAAGAAAACACTACATAACATTTGCCTTATTTTTATAAGCTTATTCCTTTATAATTGGTAATTAATTATTCTAGAAAAATAATTTTATCTTAAAATTATAGTTTTAATAATTATAATTAATATTAATACATTAATTTTTAATTTTTAAAAATATATTAATGAATACAAAATTAATGCATGCATGTATGCGGATTACTTATTATTACATAATAATAGATGACAAATAATAGATAAAATAGTAAATAATAGATTTATTTAAAATTCAAATATCTAGTATTCTAAAAGAAAAAGGGCAAAAAAACAAAAACAAAAGCTGTGCCACCTCGTTCTCTGCTTAGTGCAAAACGCACGCATATGGTGAACACACACCATTTTGGGATTAATTCTCGATCCCTTAAAAGCGATTTCTAGGGTTCTTTTGAATATATATATATATATATATTTCTTTTTCTGCTGTCTTTGTCTCTCGATACTCTCCGTGTAGTCTGGATTGAAGGGATACAGGACCGCACCTTTACTAATTCGCCAAGATGAAGCTGACAGTCAAGACTCTTAAAGGCAGCCATTTCGAAATTAGGGTTCAGCCCACAGAGACCGTGAGTTGTTTCTCTCTCTTTTTATTCGCTTTTATTGTTATGAACATATACAGCCTTACTTCGTGCTTATTTGTAAAGTATGTACGCAGACGTGTCTACTCTAATTTTTTTTTTTTTTAATTTTGAAACATGGATATGTGATTATATCTATACAATTCTGAACTTGTGTGGAGGAATTTTTGCGGCTTCTTAGTATTATTTAAAAATGAAATCTGTGGTCACTTTGATTCGGTTGCTCAATGCTGTTAAAACTGTTCTTATTATGCACACATGCTTTAAACTGGTTTTTTAAAATTTTTTTAATCGTTGTTCAGGAAAGAAGTTGAAAGATTTATCTGATTCAATTGATGAATAATTCATTTGAATTTTTTGAATAATTTTGAAATAGCATAATAGGAGTTTTATTATGTTTAATCCTCATGCTGTTTGAGGCATTGGAAATTATCTTTTTTGGTTTTCTTGAGCTTAATTCTGCTTGTTTTCCTTAAGATTATGGCTGTGAAGAAAAATATTGAAGATGTTCAAGGGAAAGACAATTATCCATGTGGCCAGCAGCTATTGATTCACAATGGAAAGGTCTTGAAGGATGAAACTACGCTCGCTGACAACAAAGTTTCTGAAGACGGTTTTCTTGTTGTCATGCTTAGCAAGGTACTTATTTCATTTTTATCTTATTTGGAGCTAGTTGACTAAATAATGTTTTAGTTATGTTTCTACTCTTGTCAGTTCATGCTTAGGTAAATATTTGTACTTTCTATATCTACCATCACATCCATTTTAAGTGAAACTTGTAGTTTTGCAATGATGACACTTGTTACATGTCCGATGATCTATTACACGAAGTGATTTATTTTTTAGTTATGGATTCATTGTTATATGTTTCAGAAATATCTTCATCATGTTTAGCATTATAGTCAAACATGATGTTGACTGGATTTGCTCATTTGACTAGCAAATTATTTTACTGTATTGCTTTATTCCTTCCCCTTATGTGTTGAATTGGATAAATTCGTCAACTATCATGTCAATTATGGAAAGTAAAATAACGGGGTAGGCAGTTTTCCATTAGATTTATTGAAGCAGAGTTATTACCAAGCTATGTTTATTTCTTTTGGCCTAAGATAATGTTACTGACAGAGTTCCTGTTTGCTCACTATCTTCTTTTTCCAGAAATGAGAAAAATAGACAGAGACATTACTCTATTAAGTGTGTCTGTTTATAAATGCTTTAAATATGCTAATTTTTTATAGTTTTCATTTTGTTCAAAAAAAATTTTCTAATCTTAATTTTTATCTACAAATTAGAGGATTTTGTCATTATTCTGGGAAATTCTTAACATTTTGTTGATTGAGAAAGCCATGGCTTCTGGTTTTGATAAAAAGATTTAGCTAAGGTCATCTGGGGATTCACAAAAAACAAATAAGTAATTGTTTTTTGATGATTCTTCCTTCTTTCATTGTTTCTTTTAAATTTATTTGTTGGAGTATACCTTATTCTTGTCAATAGGAGGGAATAGGATAATTAAGGAAAACAACTTAATAGAAAAGCTAAGCAACGATCAGCATACAATCTTATGTATAGTAAAAAAGAAAAGAATCAGAAATATTTATTATAGTTTAGAAGTTCCAGTTTTTTTCGCTGCATCAGGGGGGAAGAATAGATTTCATTGAAAATTAATAGCCCTAAATTGAGTTTCCTCTATTAACTAAATTGGAGATTGTTCTCCATGTCATTTTACATCTTTATAGATGCATCAATCTTAAACGTCTTTCTGTACCTAATAAATAATATCTCGCAAATATCCTTAAATCTGGTGTATTTTCACAATCAAAATGCCATGTATTTTAAGTATCATGCATAATATAAAACATACTCTTAATTTGGATCTTGTTTAGTGACATGAAGATACTGAACTCCTAGAGATTCTCTCCAGAAAAAAAGGTATTGTACTAGGAAGGTACAAGTAATTTGATCATTTTGTATTCAAAGTTTTTGAAATAATATGTGCTCAGTTTCTCTTCATCATAGCAATGTCCAAATCTAGATGTTTAGTTATTAGTAAGGTTCCTTGAAAGTATCAGGGGTAGGGAGGTGCAAGCTTAGAGGTTTGGGACTTTATAGAAAGCAGCATATGGCCTATCAAGCTTTCTATACTTTAACTTCTGGAATTGATTGAAAATCATGTGAACAATCAATATATATTTTTAGAAATAAAAATAGTATGATTTAATCCATTCATAAGCACTAAAGGGGTGCAAACCCATGTACGAAGGTATTTACATATCTATCATAATGTCAATAAGGTTCTCCGAATCCTCAGATGAATAAAGAAGATAGCCCATAATAATAACTTTGGGTTTGCAACCACCTATCTTTAACCGTATCGAAGTTCACTTTCATGCTATCAAAAACTCTCTTGTTTTGCTCCTTCCAGGCCACCAAGAAAGTGACTAGGGAAGTGAGGCTAATATGTTTCTTCCCCCTGCCAATATCACAAGAAGATATGATAACACAAGTTTGCATTTCTCTTGCATAACTAACACCCATTGACTAGAATCCTACCCCTCTTGATCAGTTTATCTAAAATCAGAATACATCCCCTGCTTGCCTCTCAAGCAAGAAAATAATTCTAGGAGAAGCATTAACCTTCCATATTTGCTTAAATGGAAATCCTATACTCGATATCTCTTTTTTTAGTCAAATGATTATATAAAGATCTAACCGCGAACACTCCAGAAGCATTAAGCCTCCAAATGGGCTGGTTATTGATTCCATCAAATCTTACCATGGTGAGAACAGAAATTAAAGCCTCATGTTCCTTTTTTTTTTGAAAATAAAGTTACGGTAAATAATAAATTCACAAGCATCAAGTGTTCCAACCCATATACAAAAATATTTAAAATTTCAATCAGAATATCAATGAGATCTCCAAAATTCTCTATAAAATAAAGTGGATGACCTATAATCGAAGACCCATGGTTTGGAACCAATTATCTCTAATTCTATCAAAATCACCTTCCACCCCCTTAAAAGTTCTCATGTTTCTCTCTTTTCCGACACCCAAATATGGCTAAGGAGATGAGACCCACATGTTTCTTCCCACCACCAATATCCTTCCAGGGAAAAATCTCATCCCTTATTGAACCAGCCACCGCCCAATACACTTAACCCCATTTATATTAAGGTAATGCATTTTCCCCCTTATTGTTAATTAAATACTTAAAAATCAACAGAAATATGATTACATATTTGCCCTTGTTTATATATTTAAATAAAAAAGAATTAAGTGGAATATAATTGAAGTTATAGTAGCCTTTTCTTTTTAATTAAATTAAACTATTCTTCATATAAAGGCAGTTTAATAGATTTATATGAGTAAGGAAGTGTAAAAGTTAATGTTTTTCACTTGACATTTATTAATTAATTTAATAATAAATCAGATAAAAAAATATATACTTATGAAACTAATTCCTTTTTTTTTTTGTTGAAATATATGCAATAACTAATTCACTATGAGCAAGCATGTTAAAAGTATTTGAAATAATAGGATGGTTTCTTTGGCTACAGGGTTTCTTTGGCTTCTTTTTTAAAATAATAGGATTTGTTAGTAAGAAGTCAAGTAGCGGTTGACTAATTAAGGGAATGAGTAAAAGTTTGTACTAGCATCAGTTTTGGGGGGGTGGGGGGTTGGTTGGGGGTTTAGTAGACAAAGGAAAAAAGACCATGAGACATGATCATATACATTTTAATATCCAGTTTGCACAGCAAAATTGGGGTTCTCTTTTAAGAGCTACATACACCATTATCAACAACTTGACTCACAAAAACTTGTTGAGCTTCCCCCACCTTAGTAAACAACGTAACTCAATCTTCCCACCAAGTTAATAGGTATGAAGTACCTAAAGTTTATTGCCCCTGTAACCTTTTGGGAATAAACACCAAAAGTTAAGCATTGGAAGTACTAACAAAACTTTCTAGAATGCAAGAATTCCCCAAACAGGTCAATAATATCACCCTTAACAATTTCCTACTCTGAAGCCATGGAGAAACCATTTCGGCCTTAAGCTTTGTCTTTGTTGCAAGAGAATAACCCCCCAAGGATCTCCTTGGAAAAATGGGTGCTCAAGCATCTACTGTCAGTATCAATTTACCACAAAGTTTTAACCATCTACTTATACGAGTAGGAATACCACATTTTGGTAGCCTGCCTTAGCTCTTTGAAGTTGATCTCTTCAGTATTAGCTCTTTGAAGTTGATCTCTTGCAGTTGTATGCTTGGGTGAATCCGTATTGGCAATCCTTGCATTTTCCTTTGTTCTGTGCATCAATTTTTCAGTATGCTGTGTACATTTTACTGACGCATAACTTTCCTCTTATAGAGCAAAAGTCTGGGTTCATCTGGGACTTCATCTTCTCAGGTAACCTTTTATTTTTGTGCTTTTTCTTGTTTGCGTATCATTTTTCTGTAGAATATTGATTCTGCTTTTATCCCAGCCCACTTCTACAACTGCATCAACAACTGCATCAACAACTGCACCAGTTTCAGTTTCTGCTCCGCCAGAGCAAGCGACGTAAGTTCATTGAACTCTTCTTTTCAGTAGTTGAACTATTAGGACTTACAAACTTTTGGTCTCCAAGGTGACATGGCACCAAATGACAAATTTTAGAGGCAATTTACTAATAAAATGCACTGGACTATCTTTTTGATTGTTTTTCTGGGATCTATATTGATGTCTCTTCCATATCCTGTAACCTTTCCTTTTGTAGGGTCCCAAAGAGCAATGTATCTACCTCAGATGCAGCAGGAGCTAGGTGAGAATTCTGTTCCTACTATGATATATTTCCATTTAAATTATTCTCTAGAGATCTTAACATGGAGCTTATGGAAAAGATGAGCATGTACAGGTAGTAATTCTCCTCGATTCTTATCTTTTTCGGACTTGGGAACTATTATTGTAAATTCCTGGTTTGAATTTTCGTGGTCTAAAGTCATCATAATTTTAAAAGATAATTTGAAAATAATTTTATGTTTTAAAAATAATATTATACTTTAAAAGCATCTTAGGATTTAAATTTGTCTTATTGTTATGTAGATTTATTTTAAATTATATATTAGTTGCTAATATTTTTAAAATATATTAACATTTACTCTTTAATTTTTTTTATTAAATTAATAATTAGCTTAAAATACAAATCTCAGAAATGATTTTATATTATTATTTTCTTAAAAATAATTTTATACTTTAAATATTTTAATATATTATTGTATTGGTATACATTAAAATTTTAAATTAAACTTTAGTATTTGAAAAAATATTAAGGAAAGGGAATTATGGTCATAATATTACGTACTCCTCCGTTTGCCTATGTATATAGCAAAAATATTAACACTCAGATTTGGTAAAGCTTTTGGAGTTGCTTTCTCCAGAGAACAACCGTCCTTTCAGTGAAGTCATGTTTGGTGATCTATTTTTCGATTTTTTTTTCAAAAAATTTTCAATTGGAAAAGCAAATTTTGCTGCTTTGGGAAATCAACCACATAGTTGCTTTCTCAAAGCAGCAAAATATGCTTTCAACAGAAGCAAATAAAAATAATGACCAAATTTTAATTTCTTACTGCTGCTAATCTTACCCAAAAATTAATATAGAATATATAAATAGATTTTAACTTCAAAAGAGATTTTTTCCTTAAATAAAATATAAACATGTTAATTGTACTTGTATAATACTTTTACATCTATTGTTGCCAAAAACACAAATTTTGCACAGCATCTCAGTTGTATCTTATAAAAATAATTTACTAGCACTATGATTACTTTTTTATGACAAAAAGCTTTTAAAACAACAACAAGCAAACATTTTTAAGAGGAAGCTTTTTCACACCAACCTTGCTCATCTGTACTCTGCACTGTCATACAAAGTTATCCTATTCATTGTCTTACCCAAGTGTCAGAAGTATTCTGAGACTTGCATTGAAACTATAAGATCTCTAGAATCAAATACTGGTTTCGCAGCCTGATGTTTGTACTGCAGTTGGAGGAAGATGAATTGGTGGTCAGTTTCTCAAGTGGGTTGGCTTCTAGATTTAGAAAATGAAAGAAGAGCGTGGAAGAAAGAACAAGCTGGAGGATAAACATACTTGACTAAAAGAGGTCTTTGCATTTAATCCTAAATAACCGTAAAGGATTATCATAACAAGGTGGAAGCAAGTGGACTCTTGTGTAAATCTAGTTTAAATCTAGTTGATGCTTTTCTTTTTGGATTGAGTTCTGAAGAATATTAAGATCATAAGTCGTCTTTCGGCTTTAATACAGATTGTTATAAACCTTATGGAGATTCTACGAATTAAAAAGGAAACAAGGTTCTGAAGAAGTATCAGCTTGGGTAAATATTAGGTCAAGCAAGCAGTTTCTATCTAGATTGACTAGGCTTGAATCTATGCAAAAGGAAAGAGGAAAATACCTTGAGAATAGAACTATTTCTCATTGAAGAGTATCTTATTTCCATTTGGCTAAATTGTCATTCTAGTCCTTGTTAACTTGTACAGTTAATTTTAGATTTGTCTTACCATGTGGAACTGTTAACACCATGATGCAGAATGTGCTAGCACTAGAGTGCCTAAGATTTGAAATTATAGTTCTGTTAATATAAAACTACTACAATATTTATGAGTTTATAGTTATAGTTTTAGTAACTTTAGGATTTTATTCTTATTAGTGTTTAGCTTTTCAGTTTATATTGATACTTTTATTTCCTAATCCTATTAATATTAGCATTTCTTGGTTTAATTTTATTTAGCAAAGGTTTCTTACTAAACATTATGAATATTTTTGTAAAATTTACATTTTCGGGGAGCCTTCAGTTACTCAATAAATTTCTTCTAGAGTTTCTTATTCTTGTTGGTTGTTTAATGCAAACTAAGCCTTAAATATGATGTTTAAGACTTCTTGCTCAGAAACCTAGGTATTTATGGTCCCATATTCAAGGATCAAGTTATGAGTTGAGGTATGTGGAATGGTTTGGGGTTTGTTAGGGAGAAGCCACCGATCTCTAGAAGCTGTTTTTAGTTAATTATTCGCTGGTTGATTTTATTTATGCAAACTATTTACATCCTTATACGTAAACAATATCATATTCTTTCTTTTTCAACAGCCGCTAATGAACTTCTAGTCCTCACCTAATAAGGATCAACACATAAAAGCCGATCCTAATGTCAGGGATCTTTGGCTGATTTCTTTTCCTATTTGACAAAAGATAATTCCTAATCTACCTTATTCCAAACTCCTAACCTAAATAATCTCTCCTGATCTAACCTAATTAACTAAAAATACATAAGGAGTTAACTCCAGATTTCTTCATTCTCATGGGCCTGCACCTATTCTATAGTATTATATTTGTGCCGTATCTTTTCTTTCTTCCAGTTTCCTTTTTCACTGCAGGCTATTGGGGCATAACATTACTCCATTCACCCCAATGGTGCTTGTCTGCAAACACCAAAGGACGGTGTGTTATAGTACTCTTGCATTAACAAATGCAGGTTCTCTAAAACTGGTATCTGATGAAAAGGGAACTCCTGCTTGCTGAATTCCCATAAAGCCTTCCATAGGGTTGAAGCTGAGATTCATGCTGCTGTTGCTTCTCATCACTTTTACTGTTATTAGGAAAAAGGTGAACATAGTCATTGCTATTGCACGCAGAATCAAGAACTTCAAGCTCTTTTTTTCCCGTTGTCTCCTCCTTTTTGTCAGGCTCCTACTTCGCAGGCATGGGTTGCTTGTTGGGTGTCTGACCTAAAAGCTCCCTGGACAGCAGCTCAATCTGTTGACTTAGCTCCTTTTGCTTTTTCTCGAACAGAGAACAATCTTTCTCACATTTTGCGTTGCATGGTTCCTGTTCTCTTGGACATGTGCAAGAACCCGTTGCTAACATTCCTTGATATTTTCTATATACTCCCGCCGTGATATCAATGTGTTATGGTCCTATATTTAATTATTAGGCTATGGGTTGAGATATATGGAAATAAGGGTTCAGGGCCTGTTCAAGTGAACTTCCGATCTGTAGTATTAAGGTAGTGTCTGTTTTAGTTAATTATGCTAATTGATTTGCCCGTGGTAACTGTCTTTACATGTTTATAGGTAAGCTGTACTGTAAGTTTTGATATTTTACAGATGCTGATGAACTCCTAGTCCACTTCCAATAATGATATTTACCATGAAAACCAAATTCCTATTTTAAGGATATTTAGCTAATTCTTGTGTCCAATTTGACATACAATGCCTACTCCGCCTTATTCCAAACTCCTTACCTCACTAACCTCTTTGTCCTAATCAAAGCTAATTAATCAAAATGCTTGCGTAGATTAGCCAAGATTTCCTTCCTCTCTTGGGGCCTGCTCACACAATAATACTGTATTGTGTCACCACTTTTCTTTCTACCTCCTATTTCTGCTTATTTCTACTTTCTTTTTTTTTTCTTTACCAGCATACTCTTCTTCATATCTGGGAATCTCCAGCTTTTAATAATTTTTTCCTTTTATTTAAAAAAAAAAAAGAATTTTGGAACTTATAGATTATTTTTCGGTTTTGAGGAGCCGAACCTGTAGAATTTTAGGCGTTTGATTACTAATAATTATGTTTCAACTTCCAACCAAGAATTTAAAGAAAGTCCTCGTGCCAAGTCCCTATACCTGTTTATTGTAGGTGATAGATGCCTACTTAGGTGAAATGTTTTGGTGGACTCTGCTGGTAGTTCTTGGTCTGCTAGCTATTCAGGAATCTGAAATTTGAAGAGTTACTTGTTTTCTGCAGACATTTCTCACCTATATGAGCCGTTGAATAAAGAATATTCAACAAATTTGTTGACATTTCTTCACCTATATAAGCCATTGAATGAAGAATACTAAACGAACTTTGTGTTTTTGATTGGATGTATATGGTTGATGTATTACATTGCTCATGATTTTGCTGTGCCGAGAATCTATGCTCAAGAATGTTACCCAGACTTTACCTTTTGGTTAATTCCCCTGCTTTTGTTTTTTATTAATGCAATCAAGGTTTTTTTCTTTGATAATTATGTTCATGATATTTTTCTGGTGTTTATTATGTGATAGTTAGACATGTTGCTTTATCTGGCTGGATTGGACCTCTTTTAAGAGTTGACTGTGATTTCGTGCTTAGTTTTCTGTTTTCTGGTCGCTTTTCTTTTAATATTTCTCTTCTCTTGAGTAACTTTCTTATTAGTCAGAATCTAAATGTCACAGGAATGAACTGCAGAAATTTAATTTGGAGTCTAAATCACAAACTTAGATGGGTCTGTTATTGTTTACTTTTTGAATATATTTTTGGGAATTACTTTTTAAATATATCAACATAAGTCTCATCTATATTTTGCTTTCCAGATTTATATCTGATGTGGCGGTTTGGCATTCTGTTAGAGGCTCTTACAAGCAGTCCTCCATGTTATCTTTTTAATGAAATTAAATTCTATCTTTTCAACTTTATTTTTTTAGAAGTAAAAGTGAATTAATAAAACACCACAGCGATGCAATCCATATATAAAATATTTATCAGTCTAATAAAATGTTTATAAGGTCCCCAAAATCCTTGTTAGAATACAGCGGTTAGTCTTTTATAAAAAAGCTTAGAGCTTAGGAACTAAGAATCTTTAAATCTATCAGAGGAAGAGTCAGTTCCTCTGAACAGCCCTCTATTCCTCTCCTTCCGAATAGTTCAAAGGGTGGCCAAGGGAATAAACCTTATGTGTTTTTTTTTTCCATGTTAAAACCCTTCCATGCCCACAGCTCATCCCTTGTTGTGCCAACAATGATTCAATTAACTCCCCAAAGGACCATACACCAAAAACCAAAGTCAGTGAGCAATCAAACACTATAGCATAATATGATTGCAACTCTCCTTGCCATTTTTGCATAGATAGCAACCGTTCACCAATAAATGTTTTTCCTCTTATAATTAGCTTGTCTAATGTGAGAATCCTCTCATTGACCGCTTCGCAGGCAAAAAAGCCACCTTGGTTGTGGCCTTTGCATTCCAGATCATGCTAGAAGGAAATTTTTTAGTGTCTCTCTCCCACTTGGTAAAAATAGGTTCAAGGATTTGAGAGAAAATCGTCCATTCTTGTTCGGACTCTATGCTAGTTCATCTTTTACCCTTCCATGGACACCTGAGTAGGAGAGTTGAGAAGATTCATGTACTCTTCTATCTCCCAATCGTTCAGATTTCTAAATAAAATCATAGACCAAATATGCTCCCTATCGATTCCTACAAGAGTGTCCTTCAGAGATATGTTCATGTTCTAAGCAACGGCAAAAATAGATGGAAACCTTGTGAAAAGAGGTCCTTATTCCATTCACTCATCCTTCTAAAACTTCATTTCCTCCTACAACCCATCTCTCCATTTAATACATTTTTGAAAGATCTCTTTCCTGGAATTAATCTTCTTCCATAAGCCAACTCCATGCAGCCCTTTGGGCTCCTTGAATCTTAAAATCTTTAAACGAAACTTTGCCAACTAACACCTTTCTCCATAGACTCTCTCTCTCTCTCTCTCCCACATAAATGTCTAAAGCCATTTACTTGCAATGCACTCTTAAATTCGATCAAAGATCTTACATCCAATACACCCTCCCAGATGGCTGTTTAACCATCATTCAAGCTACTAAATAGTATTTCCTATTTTCTCCTCTCTTCAAAATAGCCTAAAGAAACTTGAGTTGCATTGCCTCTAATCTTTTAGCTGTATTTACAAGGATCGTTGAGAGAGACATGGAAATAGATATGACTATTGGTCAAATAGTATTTCCTCCTCTCTTCAAAATAGCCTCAGAGAAACCTAACTTGCATTGCCTCTAATCTTTTAATCACACTTGCAGGAACTATTGAATGAGACATGAAATAGACAGGAATATTTGCCATCATACTCTTAATAAGAGTTAGTGTTTGCCAATAAGTGAAGTAAGAAGGGTAAATCGTTTTGTTTTTAGCTATCCGGTAGATAAGAGGATATTTATCTTTTAGTTTTTTTGAATCGCACAAAAAATCTTCCCAGAAACAGACCTTGAACCCATTACCAATATTCCATTTTGAGCACTGAAATATCGTATTACTAAGTGTGATGATGTTCTTTCATAAGCTGTAACCATAGTTGTTGCTTTTAATATAAGAGAGATTTTGTGGATTGCCATTATACCATTTTGAGTCTATCACCATTTTCTAGAGGCTGTTATTTTCATTCCAATATCTCCAAATTCATCTACCAAGAAGTGCCTTGCTTAGTTTGACTATTGATATTTAGTCTCAAGGTCCCTTCTTTTAAGGGTTTTTTGATCTCCAACCAATTCACTAAGTGGTATTTCTTGCAGTTTTCACTATCCCCAACGAAAGTTACATTCGATCTGCTGTAGTTTTTTTGCCACTTTATTTGGTATGTTAAGCATCTATAAAAGTAAATCGGGAGATTGGAGAGTGTGCTTTTAATCAGGGTCAATCTATCTCCTTTTGATAGAAATTTTTTCTTCCAGGTAGATAATCTGTTATTTTAACAAATCGATCATAGTTCCCACCAATTATTATCATTGTGCTTGGTGCCAAGAAGAATGCCAAGGTAAGTGATAGGTAATTGTGACTAGTTGCATCCCAAAATCACACTGAAATCTTCATTTCTAGAGTTGTTTCCCAACAAAACCATCTCAGATTTTTGGAAATTTATATGTAAATCGAAGACAGCCTGAAAGCATAGTAGAATACATTTTAGGAAGATGAGGGAGCTGAAATCTGGTTGATAAAAAATCAATGAATCATTAGCAAAGAAAAGATAAGAAATTTCCGTTTTGTGATCTCTGTTACCTACAGTAATCCCTTTAATCAAGTTCAGTGATTTTACTTTCTCAATAAGTTTATTCAATGCCTCCATCACAATAATGAATAAGAGTGGAGATAGGGGATCTCCTTGCCGTAGGCCTCTAGAGGCATTGAAAAAAGTGGAGGGCGCCGTTGACGATCACAGCAAAATTAGTAGCGAAAATACATGTTTTTATCCAGCTTCTCCATTTGGGTCCAAAACCAAGTCTCAAAAGCATATAATCCAGGAAATTTCAGTTAACGTGATCAAATGGCTTTAGAAAAATTCTCTTGATTTAACAACCTTAAAAAAATTCTCTTCTCAACTTTTTAATGTATGTTATTTTCTAGTGTTCAACAGAGTTTTTGTTATTATCTAGTGATGCATATTATATACTTATTGCAGACCACATGCTGATACCTATGGTCAAGCTGCCTCCAATTTAGTTGCTGGTAGTAATCTTGAACAGACCATTCAACAAATAATGGATATTGGTGGCGGAAACTGGGACAAAGAGACAGTTAGCCGAGCACTTCGTGCAGCTTATAACAACCCGGAGCGAGCAGTAGATTATCTTTACTCTGTAAGTCTAAATTTTGCAAATGTAGCGATAAATGTTTATTTCTCTACATCTGGTCTTAATACTTCTTTATTTTTAGGGAATACCTGAAACAACAGAAGTTGCTGTTCCAGTAGGTCATTTGCCCGCAACTCAGATAACAGAAACAGGTGCAGCCCCAGTAATTGGTGCCTCTGGAGCACCTAATTCGTCTCCTTTAAATATGTTTCCTCAGGTAAACATTTTGATCTTGTTTGAATTTCATTGTGTTTGTAAGGAGGTTTCCTTTTTTTGTTTATGCTATGCTGAATTTTTCCCAGGAGGCACCATCTGGTGCTGGTGTTGGTGGACTTGGATCTCTGGAATTTCTGAGAAGCAATCAACAGGTATTATTCCTGTGAAGTGTTACAATTCCTGTTATCAAGGAAACTTAATACTCTACATAGAGGTTACAATAAACTTATGTTTTCTTCCTCCCCTTTTTCCGATATGAAATCTACTTTAGTCTTTCTTTGATGGGCTTATACAAGCTTTCCTATCAATGTGGTGGCAGAGTCATGGTTTCGGGATCAGGTTATGTGCAGTAATGTGTGGTATTAGTATTTAGGATTCTAAAGTCCTTGAGTCTCAGCAGTTAAATAATCTAAAATTCTTTGTATAAATTTTTCTTCAATGATTTGATTGCATAATTTTTATAAAAGGGTACAAATAAATAGGAATAAGCCTGCTTACTTCTTCCTAAAACTGGTAATCTAATCTTCATGATTTTAAGTTACGATAATTAGTGATTTAATCGCATACAGTTTATTATCTATTCACACTTTATTGAAAAAAAATAATTAGCCTATTTAATCACCATGACCTTAGGCTTTCTTAAGTTGCCTTTTTTATTTAAATTACAGAGATAAGGAAACTCCTGAAATAAAAGGCATCTCACTTTAACCAAAGCAGTAATGGTTCTCTTTGCATTTTGCCTGTGTTCCGCCCGCTGCTTGCTGTCTGTGGGTCCGTGTCATAAACCAGACTCTTAAGTGCTTTTATTATTTATTATGGACTATAAGATTACATACCTCCTCTGATAGGTGCTTGTCCGCAAGCACCAATAATGAGAAACAGAGACAGCCTAGTCGAACAGCTTCCCAAAAGAAAAAATTCCAGTTGACAGATCATCCCAAATCCGGAGGTTGTTCCTGTGCCATAGAAGTGCTTTAGAACAATAAAAAAGTCTTCACTCGACATAAAGTAACTTTTGTTAACTTCAGAATGAGAAAATTTTTCTCCGTCTTGCAACAGATTGCAGCAAAATTTTAGAACTGTGTACATGAGGCAAACATGTAGCGTACCAAAATTTTTGGTAAATATAGCAAGTAATTCCTGAAGCTGGAAGCCTTGATTAGCATCATCTAAACCCATCAGAAATTGTCTAGGTGGGACTGATTGAGATTCTGACAGCCAAAAAAAAATGTTGCAGCGATCAAATGAATGCAAGTGGTCAAAAGAGCCATCAAAATCTTGAACTTTAGTAGAATCCTTGGAGATAAAAGAACCAGCATCAAAATGATCGTGGCCTAAACGGAACCAGGAGCTAGTAATGTCTTCCCCTGGCAATACTGTGTTCACCTATGTTTATGCTGACTTCACCTATGTTTTGTTTGCCCGAAGGGACTGAAAGTTCCCTAGTCAGGTCATTCACCCCCTGTATTGAATTCTTGGTTTGGTTTCCAATGCTTTGGATCCTCCTGATATATATTAACAAATGCCTCAAAATGATGGTGGAAGTGACTGAAATCTTCCATAACAACCTACTCCAATTCCAAAATTAGGACTTGTTGGACAGCTTTTGGTATATGGAGTTGGATACTTTAAACCTCCTTTTTCTTATAAGTTGTTCTCTGATGATTTTATAGCTGAATTTTGGGTACAAACTAATATGGAAGATTTGGCTGAATTCTTCCTGAAACCTAGGATCTAGGTTGAGGGCTTAATGGGTTCATGTATTTGTGGAGAAGGGTGCGCAAGGGAGCCAGGCCTTTATTGCAAGGGGCAATATTTGCAGGATTATGGGTGATTTGGCTGGAAAAAAGCTGCAGAATTTTTTATGACTGTTATCTTCTCTTTAGGAGTTGTGGGATAGGGTTATATTTCTTTCTACATTTTGCATCAAAAGTCAAGGAGATACTCTGATATAGCCGTCTCAGAGCTTCACTGAAACTGGCAGCCTGTTGTTTCCATCTCTTAGAGTTTTTCATTCCTATGCTTCACTGAAACTGGCAGCCTGTTGTTTCCATCTCTTAGAGTTTTTCATTCCTATGTTTCTTTTCGTTGTATCTGATGTAATTCTTTGAGGAAGATGTCTTATTCTCCACATTTTTTTTCTCTCTTATGCTAATATAGTCTCTTTTCTATTAAACCAGAAAACCTAGAATCTAATCACCATAATACAGTACAAGTTGGGGCTAAGTTTGCATTCTTGGGAATTTAGGAATAAATTCTACGCTTCACACTTTCTGTTTCTTGGATGTTATATCTAAGAACTTATAAGCATCAAATGTAAGGATTTAGTGCAATATAGAACTGGAAAATTTAGTTTCTTTCTTGAATAACTAAAGGATGTCTCAAAAAGTGAATTTACAAAAATATTTATAATACTAATTTAGTTATGTTTCTAAATATAATTAGATAACTAATACTAATAAAATTGGAGAATAATACGGTAAGTACAAGGAAACTAAATAGTGAAAAAATAAGAACCTAAAGGCACTAAACATTTAATGGTAAATTCCTGAATGTTACATTGGCTTTATGTGTAATATAATTATCATTCTTAATTTTATTTAGCAATTTAAATTTACATTATTTTGCATAATTCTTTCCTCGTTGGAAAGAACTCATCTATAAGTTGTGAAATAGCGAATAATGTAGAACATTAACCTCGAGCTTTTCCAAGAAACTTGTAAGGGAGCGGAAAAATATAGGAATATTTTTTGATAGTTTCATTTCAATAGGTTAGGGATATACATACATATAGAGTGGTGTAAGGTAACTAACATAAATTAGTTTATTAATTGGCTGTTTATAATTATGCTAATATATATGGAAAGTCAACGATCAATAATTACAAGTAAATATCAAGTAATCTTGTAACACTCTTCCTCAAGTTGAAGCATAGATATTTATCATGTCTAGTTTGTTACGAAAGTATTCAGTTCGAGTTGCATTAAAGTCGTGAATATATTACACGTTCTCCTGTCTTCACATAACCAATAGAAACCAAGTTTTCTTGAATTTTGATATGTTTGATTCTTTCATGGTACACTAGATTTGAAGTAATATGAAATGCAGATTAATTATCACACTCTGAGTTTTACAGGTGACACAGGATTTAAACCCACTTCGGTTAGAAGGTGATGTATCCATAAGACTTCACATGTAGATTGGGTCATAGCTCTTTATTCGGATTCTGTATTAGATTAGGGCACAACGGTCTGCCTCTTACTTCTTCATGATATTAAGTTCTCACTAGCAAAAACACATAACCTGTAGTGGACCGTTTATCAATTTTAGATTCAGCCAAATCAATATCTGCAAAGCGTTTAATGTGAGTGTGCTCATAATTGCTAAATAATATGTTAAGTCTTGGAGCACCTTCTAAGCAGCACAATTTGTTATAAAGCTTCTCAATGTTTGATTGTAGATGCAGATATAAAATGAATAGCAACATTAACATGATATGCAATATCTAGAAGTCACTGTGAGATAATTCAATTTTCCAACTAGTTGCCTGTACTTTTCCAGATCATCAAGAGGTTCGCTATTATCTTTTGTAAGATATACATGTGGCGTCATTTGTGTATTGCACGACTTAGCTGTCAATTTTTCAATTTCTGCAATTAGATCAAGTACATACTTCTTTTGAGACAAGAAAATTCCTTTCTTGCTTTTTGTTACTTCGGCTCCAAAGAAATATTTTAGCTGATTCAAGTTTTTAGTGTGAAACTTAGTATGCAAGAATGACTTGAGAGAAGATATTTCTGCACAATCATTTCCTATAATGACAATGTCATCTACATAAATAACAAAAAGTATAATACCAGCTATTAATTATTTATAAAAGATCGAATGATTATACTTACTCTTTTTTAATATAGAACTACTTCCCTAAACTTGCCAAATTACGTACGGGGAATCTGTTTTAAATTACACAAAGATTTCTTTGAATGACAGATATTCTCATACTCCCCTTGAGCAACAAATTCATGTGGTTGTTTCATATACACTTTTTCTGAGAGATCACTATGAAAAAATGCTTTCTTAATATCTAAGTTATGTAAGGGCTACTTTTGGGAGGCTGCAATAGAGATGAATAATTAAAGAGATGTAAGTTTGACCACTAGAGAGAATATATCAGAATAGTCCACTTCATAAGTTTGAGTATAGTCTTTCGTTACTAGTTTGACTTTAAGTCTTGCCACGGAACCATCTGGATTCACTTGGACTGAAAAGATCCATTTGCATTTCACAACTTTTTTACTTTTGACAAATTCGCCAAATCTTAGGTATGATTTTCACCGAAAGCATTTATCTAGTCAAACATCATTTTATACCAAAGAGAGTGATTCAAAGCCTCCATAATTCCCTTAAGTATGGAAATTGAATCTATAAAAGTAATTAAAAAAAATAAACGAATGGGACAGGTGACTATATGAAATAAAATTATCAATGGGATACGTAGATTTAGAAAGGGTGCATTAATGTTTACCGTTAAGAAAATTAATGAGAAGATCCAAGTCATGTGGGATAGGATCAGACGATGAGGAAGCTGGTACAGGACATGTATCATTAGTCTGTTGTCTTTTGTAATAAATATGAATAATTGGTGGTTGTACTTCGGTCAGAGGCACACCATCATCAACTTACTCAATTAGAGTTGGAGACACATCATCTGAAGAAACACCATTATCTGATTGCTCATTTGAGACACTTGATGTGAACTTATAAATGAGCTACTCATCGTCCTCCTCTTAATTTGTAGAATTAGATGATAAGGAGAAGAATGACGTGTTCTCTGAAAATACCAAATCAGTTGATACCACGTATTTATTGAGATCTAGAAAATAGCATTGATATTCCTTTTGAAGGTAAGAATATCCCAAAAATACATATTTCAAGACATTTGGGTCTAATTTAGTAATATTAGGCAACACATCTCGAATATAGCAGGTGTTACCAAATACTCTAGGTTGAATAAAAAACAATGACTTGTTTGGAAAAAAAAAACACTGTAAGTAGCATCTCCATTAAGTACTATAGATGACGGACGATTAATTAAAAAGTAGGTCGTGGAAATAGCATCAGCCTAGAACTGCTTAGGGACCTGTGTTTGGAATAAAAGAGCTCGAGCAGTCTCAAGTAAATGTTTAGTCTTTCTCTCAGTTATTCCATTTTGAGTGGGTGTATCAACACAAGAGGACTGATAGAGAATCTTTTGTTGAGTCATATAATTTTGCAATGAACAAGTGAACGGATTTTGTTAAATCGCGCCGGAAAACACTGAAAAATTTGTGGATCTAGCTTCGCGCAACCGATGGCAACTGCCTCAGATTCTTCCTCTCCGACCTTTTGATTCCGACACAGATAGCTTCATCTACACCCTCTCCAGACCGACCTCACGCAGATCTAGACCGATCTGTCGCGTACAAGGCTGGATTGTCTTCTCCCCGCCACGCCCCGACTTGGATCTGGACTGGCTGCTGCACACGCATATCAGGATTCCTGCTGCACGGTTTGTCTTCTCCGAGCCGTGTACACAAGCCATCTCCTTGGCTTCTCCCTCCCTTCTGATTCTGGCTGTCTCGTCTCACCAGATCGGCTCCAAGCCTCCTCGTTTCAGATGCCGCCGCAGCTGCTGCCTCTATTTCTCCTTCAGTGGTGGTTGGGACACAGATCAGATCTGATCTGGCCCAACTCTCAATCCATGGCTTTGAGACTATGTAAGAGAGCGGAAAAATATAGGAACATTGTCTGATAGTTTCATTCTAATAGGTTAGGGATATATATACATATAGTGGGATCTGTGTAAGGTAACTAACATAAATTAGCCTATTAATTGGCTGTATATAATTATGCTAATATATATGGAAAGTCAGCTACCAATAATTACAAGTAAATATCATGTAATCTTGTAACAAAACTCTAGGAAAATTTCTGTCCGGTTATTCTCTTTAATGCTAAAACTAATGGAAACACATGATTATTTAATAGAGTGAAATTTTATTGAGAGGAGGATGAAATCAACGTATCGGAAGAATTGTGCATTAACTTCATCCTTGAGTTAAACAGATCTAATTATTGCCATCGGTGTCTCCTTGCAATTGACCTTTTCTAATATATGTAAAAGTGCAACGGTAGTATTCATGTGTAAATTAAATTGTTAATAGTTTTGTAACAACCTAATTTTATCTATATACTGTATAAAAATTGTCTAAGTCTCTTCGCGTAATGAAAAAATCTTTAGTAACCTCAACATCTCTACTATTAGGAGAACGCGGCAGTTCTTGTTTTCAACTTCAATGAGCTTTTTCTCTCCATAGATGCTTTTGGATGTTTATGTTTCCTCATCTCTTCTTAGTCATAGATTTTAAAGCTATATCCTTTGTGCCAAGTGTAAAATAATGGGTATTAGTAGTCACGTTATACTGAACATGTCTATTAAAAAGCTAAGGTTGACCTAGACAAACATTTATGAACATTGTAGGAACAATGTTGCACAAGATTGAATCTCTGTAAATACCATGACGAATAGAGTCAAGACTTGGTTGAGTTACCAAAATACTTGTACTATTTGTCCAAGCTAATCTATATGGTTGCGGATATGATTGTGTCGAAAGACTGTCGTTCAACGATAGAGATTGAAACAAGATTCTGGAAACAATCTTTGTAAATGACAAGCTTCTCTCTATGCCACAAAGGTTTGGATTTGAAAATATTGTTGAATGCTTTCGACCTTTGCTTCACTTTTTCCTGTTTGATTGTGCTCAGGCTACAACTAAGAAAGAGTTGTCAGCTTTATTATCTCATAGCTATAGCTCATTATCTTCCTTAATATTCCACGTACTGAAAATTCTTTTATACTGCAGATGTTGAAGTTGATGGTTAATTAGAAAACTGAGTGCATGACAATTAATTGGGGAATTGTAACCAGTGTAGAAGGGCTCTAAAACTGGATAGGATGAACTGATTTGGTCAACCCAATCTTAGAAAGTCAAAACAGTGGCAATCTGACTACTTCACTTGCGGTTACGTTTGCATAGGAACTATGCACCAATTTTTGTTCATTGAGCAGCATCAGTGTCCCAACACTAGGTTCAGCTTGAGAGAGTGGTACCAGATCTGGTAGTGGTAGGAAACACTATCAACAAGAAAATTTGGGAATGAGAAGGCAGGATAGGGAAAAAGTGCAATCGTGAGTGGCTTGTTTTCCGTGGAATTTCACCCTGGGCTTTTGGGGATGAGAGAGAGTCTTTGGTTCTGATTGCCTTGGCAGTTGATTTATGGGCTTCAGTGATTGGTTATTTCTGTTTTTCTTCCCGGTCAGTCGAGTTTGGGTATTTGGGTGTGGGGTTTTAAGTTTTTGGAGTAGGATTCTTTAGCTATTATACAAACTGATCTAGCATGAATTAGGATTAAATTAGCTATTTAGGAATTTGGAGACAAAGATTTAGGTATCACATCTAGAGTTTCTTATATATCTACATCGAATAAGTCTTAATATAGAGTTTGATGGCACATAGAATCAGAAAATTAAGAAATGCATAAAAAATTTTACTGAATAACTAGAAGTGAATTTACCAAAATTTGTACATAATAGTTCTTCGGTAGAATTAGATCACTAACACTAATAGGATGAGGAACTAATACTACTAATGTAAATAGTAAAAATAAATATTGAAAACAAAAAATTATAAAGTTACTAGAACTATGATAATAGACTCCTAAATAGCATACTAGTTTTGTATTTAATAAAATTATAATTTTTAATCTTTAGGCCGTCTTTAAACTTAAGGCTAATTTGAACAATCTATTTCCTCTTTATACGAGTATCTGGCTCATTAGTTATTAGTATAAATCTGATTGATATTGAATTATTTGAAAAGTGGCAATATCTAAAGATTTGTAGGTGATGAATTTTCGCGATGAGATAACTTCTCTTGTTTCTCTGTTGGTTTTAGTTCCAAACGTTGCGATCAATAGTGCAATCAAATCCACAAATCTTACAGGTCACTGAATCTCTTTTTCTCTTTAAACCGAATTTATCTTGGTAGCTTCTTGAGAAGAGTTGAAAATGCTGTTTTTGTTACAGCCCATGCTTCAGGAGCTTGGAAAGCAAAACCCCCAGCTTTTGAGACTGATTCAG